>JAMKQA010009587.1:0-11206 GCA_024699735.1 Posidonia australis | reverse complement strand
TTTTTGGGACGGTATGCCGTTTTTGATTTGCTTTCATTCCTTTTTCTCTTCTGTTCCGAAGTGCCGCTGCATCTTCCGATTTTTCCTGAAACGGTATGTCGTTCTATCCACAGTATGCCGTTTTTGGTTCAACTCAAGTTTTTTGCGGAGTTCCAAAATTTATTCTGATTTGCGTTGGACTGATCTGTCACTCTTGATGTTGGTATGTCCTTTTTGATTTCAAGATAAGGCACTTATATCTTTTTCAAGTTATAATATTTATGAAAAATATGCACAAGTAAATAATCATCAAAATTCATGTAATATTTCTAACACCAAGTCCTACAACTATTGCGTGAGAGCCATCATATGCTGCAGTTGCACGAATAGAGAATCATTGGCAATAGTGCTGAGGAATGGAGGTGAAAACAGGACGGATACATGAGGTAGCTGAAAATTAGGCTGGCCAAAAGGCAAATAACTCATCACAAAAGTTGCTACAACCAGTCGCATGGCTGAAGCAAGAAGGCCCAGGGAAAGGACGACAAGCGACACTTCTGAAGCCCAAGTGGCGCTCACCGAAACAGATTCGATGACAGGCTCTTGCTCGACGAAGGTCTGCCAATGCCCTAAGGTTATTGTAGAATCTCCATGCACCCTAAAGCGATAAGCATGGGGGGAAGGAAAAGCAGCAGATGTGGCAAGCAAAGACAGAGGTGTTGAAGTTAGGATCCCCTCCAAAGCAGCAGAAAGAAGCTTGCTAGTTTGCTGGGCCATAGCAGACTGCATGTAAGTGAATAGGACTGCAACAAAAAAAAAGGGACATGAGCCCAAAGATGAGCTATTGTCGAAAGAGACAAATAGCCCAGAAAAGAAGGAAAAAAGGAAGGACCACAGGAGGCCACTCGTGACAGCGATGCTCGAGTTCCTGGTTGAGAAACTTGCACTAAGCTACCTGTGAAGATAGGCAAAGCAATAATAGGTGAGAACTTGAGAAGATGCAATGCAAGTGGTTAAGGTTGCATGCATAATGCAAATGAATTGTCCTAGTATGCGCGCTCTTATTATGCAAGTCCCGCGTGGGTTGTCCATTTGGGACTCACTTACAGGTAATGGGTTTTGACTCAGGTTAGAAGAAAAAGGTCCCTACTCTAAATTTTAGCCAAAGCTTAGGTAGTGAATGGGTGGTGCATTGGTGGCCTCCACCCCTTCCACAGTAGTGGGTTGTACTCTTTACTAACACCAACGTGACCCCAAACAAGGAGGAGCAAATCGATAACTCATGCTATGCCAAAGCCATAGAATGAGAGACTGAGACTGCCCTTCTAAGACTGTGGGTGGAAACAAGAGAGGAGATGATGCATGCTTTCTAAATGCTCATTCATGCAATATGCTTGGTGTTTTTTACTTACATTTTTTATTAAGCCAGAGGGAAGATTTGCAATTTGTCTTTAGTTCTACCTTATTGATTATTTTCTGTGTTTATGTTTTTCACATTAAACCGAGAGGGGAGGCAAACACATCTCTACTCTCCTAAACATGGCAAATACAGAATGGGAAAGAAACACCCAAGCAAGGCAAATAACAATCACCAAGGAAAAGGCATGTGCATATTATGTGCCAGTGTCATGTAAACATGATTGTGAAAATGGAAACATTCACACATCAAAAGGCATGCAACAGGATATGTGCAAGTGCAGTGGCAAAGCAAGTGTATAAAGAAAGACATTCATCAAGCAAAAAGCATGCATTAAGTAAAAATAAGGTAAAACACTAGGCACAAATAAAGGTGTGAAGGCAAGCATGGCAAAGCAAAGGAAGCAAGCAAGCGGGCGAAAAAAGCCAAAGCGAGTGACAAAAACCAAAATAAAAGCTAGAATCTAGCTATCCCCAGCGGAGTCACCAACTTTGTAACCATGTCGGCAACAACTTCGTGCGAGGCACAAAGGCAAAATGCATGAAACTAAGAAAAGTCACGAGGAAAACCTTGACGAAAGCTAGAGGATACAAGGAAAACAAATGGGAGTCGCCACCTAGTCTAATTGACGGGAATACGAGGAAAATTAAATGCGAAAAAATGCAAAAAATGCCATGCAAATGCAATGCAATGCTCTACACCAAAGGGATGAAACACATAGGTTACTGTGGGTTAAAGAAAGGACAAGGACTCCAGTTACATGTGGGGAAGGTGTTAAGCACCCTCACACGCCCAATGAGTCAGTCTTTCTAGACTTATCGCTGGCATGTGTTGCTTATGCATGTATGTACTCGCCTATGTCTAAAATGTATACTTGATATTATGCCAATGCAAATGAGTTATGTGGGGCTACCTCTATGCTATTTGATGCTCAGTAGCACTGTATCAGCTTTAAGCTGAGGCACTCACACTGGTACAATCCACAATGGATGTACATAGGGCCATCGTGCCTAGTTCAAGGATCACAATATAGTACACAATCATTGCCCTTAATACATGCAAATCAAATACCAATGTATGCACATGCAATGCTAAGTGGTATGCAAAAGTATAATCTAAACATGTAGGATGACGAATCGAGATAAAGATGCAAGAACTGAACGAGAAAAACATGCAAGACGGAACTTAACTCAGCAGTCTGTGCTCTAAATCAGACCAGAATTGTGCCAATATGTTGCGTGAGCCTTCTGCGCCTGGGAGTTGTGCAAGCTAGTTGTGCCCAGACTTTGCAACCCATACTAAGAGTTTCATTGCCCACAACTCAATTCAAAACCATGCAAAATACAAAGCATGCATTCAGGATGTAAGATGGGATGCCAAAGGAACAAACATCAACTATGCAATGCAAGATGGGACGCAACATGCAAAACAGACTCAGCCTACTACAACATGCGCTCTAGATAGAGCAGTTGCGTTGATGTGGTGTGCCATGATGGTGCGCCTGGAGATTGCACCACCATGGTGCACCCCAAGCACTCTATTTCAGACTACAGCTTTCATTGTCAGAATGATGAGATGCCAGCTATTGAATGGTGCAACTAAGATCCTAGGAAGCATGAGGGGATGATGCTAAGTATGCCTAGTGCTTGAATGAAGGCCTAGGGTGCATGGATGAGTCCAACCATCTCCCACTATCGTTGGGTTCTCCGGTGATACACGACGACGAACTCGGTCCACGGGCACTGAGGTGCCTCGTCGGCATCACTAGAGGACAGGAGGTGCAGGTGGAGGAGCAATGATGCGACGTAGATGCTATGGACGCAATGCAAATCCTTCCCCGACTTTCTCTGAGCTTCACCAGAGATGGTGGCCAGCAATGGCGTATGGATGATGGGTATACATGTATAACACAAACAAATGAAGAAAACATACAACGAAATTTGATAAAGCTATGAAAATGCAAAGGCAAGTGCAACATGGATAGAGGACATACCTATGGATATAGTGGGTTGTCCCTCCAGCATGGGTGGCTCGCAATGGTCCGATGACACTTGGCGACGATGGAGACGAACAGAGGGATGTTCTTGGGATGCTAAGGATGCTTGGGTACGCGGTGGATGTGGCTGGAATGCAGATGTTGCATATTTGGTTGGTCAGAATGGATGGTATCGCGACGAGTGAGAATGCACTACCAGAGAGGTCCAATGGGTTCTTGGGATGGTGGAAAATGGCCAGCCCTCTTGATGGATGTAAGGGAGAGGAGTTTAAAAGTCAAGACAATGAATTGTTTTGAGGCTTAGGCGTCGGGACGATGTGTGGTTGTTGGGTGGCATGCAACGTGAAACGGATGCACGTCTGCTGGGTTCACTGACCCAAGGCAGGTGTGCTACAAAAGTGTGCCAAAAACGTGCACCACTTTGATGTGCCTGAAAAATGCGTCTAGTACACTACTGAGCTTGTTGCTTGGATTGTGGGCCTGTTTTGGTGGACTGGTTGTGACTTAAGCTTGGTTTAGAACTTTGGCCTATCTTGGGGTGTGAAAAGGGTTTTGGAATTAGAAAGTGCCTCGTCACCACTAGAGCACACTCTATCGAAGAAGTCTGTCTACAAGTGATTGTTAAATTGGGGTGTCTATAGCAACAACACTGTGTCCTTCCTTAACAATTGAACCAGGGTGCTCTGTCCTCTCCTTTCGGAATCTCCCAGAACTTCTTGAGCTCGACATCTTGAAAGTAGAAGGCCATGGAGCGAACATCTTCCCTTTCCTTATAGGCTGGCTTTCCAAGAAAAAGCTTATGCTCATCCTTGTATCAGATAGCTAAGTCCACTGCAACTGCTAGAGTTCGACAACAGTAGCCAAGGACCTTTAGCCTATGTGTCGAATTCAACCCTTCCTTGAATCTCTTGGCTCTGTGCTACTTCGTATCAAATGTTTGCATAAATTGCTTCAGTTGGGTGAAGGTCGCCTCATATTCTACTATCATCATACTACCTAGCTTCAAGTTCCGGAACTCCCTATCCAGTCTATCTCTTTCGTGCTTTGGGAAATGCTTCTCATAGAAGACATCTCAAAAATCCTCCCAAGAAATCATCAACAAATCAAAATTCAGGAACTTCATGTGGTGAGCGGCTCTCCACCACTGGTCAGCGTCGTCTTTGAACTGGAAGGTAGCCAGCCAAACCCACTTCTCTCCTAAGCATTACATGCCCTCTAAAATCTTTTCTACTTCTAGCAACTAGGTCTCACGCTCTTCCAATTTGCCTCTGCCATGAACAGTTGGGGTGCTCAATCAATGAAACTGCTTAAGCCATGGATACCCCTTGGTTTCATCCATGTTGCTTTTGCCAAGGGACTAGTCAATCTCCCGCATCATATCGCTCAACTCTCACTACATCCCTCTTCATCCACTATCCTCCTCCACACCAAAGCTTGATGCGAGAGTCTTACCTCTGCCTCTGCCTCTAAGTGGCATCCTACTACCACCACAAAACATATATTAAATCAAGTGCAAGTGCTTCATATTGTGCAATCCTTAAGGAGCCACTAAACTAGACACTCTAAGCTAGTGCACTTAGTGTAACCTAAACTCTGATACCACTCTGTAATACTCCCCTTATGCTACAACTAGCATCAGTACTACCCAAAGTATCTCATCATACAATACACTAAATCTAATAATAAAAATTATAACAAACTACCACTACCCACAACTGTGTGTGCGGCTATGTAACTCTAGACAGTTATGCACTAGGACTAGACTACAATCCTTAATCTGCACCTGGAAACAAAAATACAAAAATACGTGTCTAGATACGAGATTTTTTGAAGGTGCTATAAGTGTACGCATTTCGTAGCCTTTCATCAGTTCACTTGTGTCCCTTTGGTTTATAGCCAACTCATCTACTCCACGTATGTTAAAGTCAATGTGATCATCACTCTCGATTAGCTTTTGCTAACCCTCGAGATGCTTAGGGAGATGTGGATGTTGTGGGTTCAGAAAACTTAGGACAATGCCAATGCTGCCTAAGAGTGCCTATACCAGTGAGCTTCTTCTTTCTCTTCTTTTCCTTGTAAAACAAAAGTTAAAAATTTGCGGATTAATATAGTGTACTAAAAGGCTCAAAGTAAATTGAAAATTAATATAAAATAAGAGGGAAGATACTTACCCGAGGGGCCACTGATTGCAACTAATGTAATGCCAAGCTACAACATGCAATAAAATGAAATGTGATATGCAAAAACACTAGAAAGAAAACCCTCTTTTTAGGCATGAAATGCGAGATGGCATGGTCGGAGCTCGTAGAAGACTTAAGCTCTTCCTCAGAACTTCTCTACACACACTCTCTCTCTCTCTCAATAATTTCCCCCCTCTTCTAGATGTGTCTCCTTGTGTGGGTCTCCTCAAATGTTGGGGGTGTCCCTTTATTTATAAAGGCAAGGGAGGATCATAAAAGGTAAAAAGATCTAAAATTGGCAAGATTAGACAATAGCCAACAAAAGTTTCCATTTTAGAAGTGTTGAACGCCTGACTCCTGGCATTCTATTTTAAACGCCCAGAATGAGGCATTCAACACACCCATGAGTCACAACTGTCTAATTAGGGAATATTTCATCAATTAATGGGCTAATTGGTGTAACACAAGATTAGAGAAATCTTCCATAAAAGGAAACTTTTTGAATTCAAAATTTTCTAAAGGAAGAAAGTAGCTGATGTGGCGTTGCTAAGTTGTCAGGTGTAAGGTACAGCAAAGCCAACATTTAACGTTAGACACCCAAATCATAGCGTTCAACACATCAGTCCGAAAACTTGCCAAATTTGGCTACCAATTCAATTATGATCAAACAAGTGAATTAATGAGGTAATAATGACCCTTAAATATGGCAAGAAGACTCATTTGAAAATACTAAAGATTTATCTTAAGTCCAAAAAAAGAAAACTATGAGTAAAAGGGAGGGAACGAAACTGGAACGTTAAATGTTTGATATCCAGCGTATAACGTTAAGCGTTGCAAACCATTCGTATAACGTTAAATGCTACAAATCATGTGTATAACATTGTATGCTGAAAATAGAGCGTTCAACAGTCTGGATTTGCAATTGGCACTTGGAGAGTATTTGGACTGAGCAAGAGACTTCTAAAAATGAATGAGACATGCTATAGTGTAATGGGACTCAATAAAAATAAAGGAATGCCAAAACGAGATATCTATAGATTTTCCATCCTTGAAGATGATTTCGACACGAAACTAGCTTCAAGACTAGACGATATTCTCATGTGGCACGAGTCAAGGGGTTTTAGGAAGGCGATTCAATACCTACTGCCTGCAAGCTGGATAAGAGATTGAGCTGAATAAAGGATCCAACACTCAGACTCATGGGATAACCAACACTTAGGTAGGAGACCAAGCTGGAAGAGGAAGAAGATCTAACACCTACTGCCACCAAGTTGGATAAGAGATTAAGCTGGATAAAGAATCCAACACTTAGACTCATGGGAGGACCAACACTTGGGCATGAGACCAAGCAGTAAGAAGGAGATGATCGAACTCCTACTGCCACCAGACTGGATAAGAGATCGAGTTTAATAAACGATCCAATACTCAAGAAGTCTGATCTGAATGAGTCAGATAAAAGATCCAACACTCGAGGAATTAGAGCTGAATATGGGGTCAAGTTGGATAAAGGATCAAACACTTAAGAAATCTTGATCTGAATAGGGATTGAGTTAGATAAATGATCCAACACTTGAGGAATTTTGATCTACATAAGGATCAAGCTGGATAAGGATCCAACACTCTAGGAACTGATCTTGAGAGACACAGCTTTAGGGGTTGCCTAAGGGAGTCATTAAGGAAGACTCAGCCTCAAGGATTGCCTAAGGGAGTCAAACTAAGAGGACACGGCCTCAAGCATTGCCCGAGGGGTCAAATTGAAAGGACATGACCTTAGGCGGTACCCAAGGAGGTCAAATTGAAATGACATGGCCTCAGATGTTATCCAAGGAGGTCAAATTGAAAGGATATGACCTCAGACGTCACCCAATGGGGTAAAATTGAAAGGACATGGCCTCAAGCATTATTCAAGGAGGTCAAATTGAAAGGACATGGCCTCAGGCATTACCTGAAGGGGTCAAATTAAAAGGATACAGCCTTAAACGTTACCCGAGAGGGTCAAACTGAAAGGACACAGCCTCAAGCGTTATCCAAGGAGGTAAAATTGAAAGGACATGGCCTTAGACGTTACCTAAAGGAGTCAAATTGAAAGGACATGAGACAACCGGTAATCAGGTGAGGAAGTCTAAGGAAGTATTGAAAAGACGATCGACACTTAGACGAGGAAGTCTAAAGGGAATTAGAAAGATGAGAGATGATCAGCTCTGACAACCTCTCAAAATGCAATATGATGCAATGTAACATACTTTGCATGGATGTATACTGGTGGAAATGCAAGGAAAGGCAATCTTGGTATGCAATGCATGACCTTGAATAGTGAGGCTCCTCCATCACTACTTTCATTTATATACCGGGATGGTTCATGAATTTGACTCATTATCTAGAGTGGACTGACACATGAATGCAGTTCGTCATAGTTAGGTACCCTTTCATCGAGTGTAGCCTACACTCTCCATAGGAACCGTCGTCCGATGACATGTAAATTAGTAAGACAAATTAAGGTCCATGACATTCCCAGGTGTTGGATAAAGGGGATGGCCTTCTCTCTGCTAATTACATTGGCTATGTTGAGTCATGATTGAAAAACACATGAATTCCAATGTGGTTGCTTTTAATATACATCCGAAGCATGGAACGCCTCTTGTTATGCATCTAATGTAGGATGCTAGATGAGAAAGCATCCAATATCTGGAGTGTCCTATGGCAGTTAGACGTTGCAATTTATAGCATCCAACATAAGACACTGCTTTGGATAGGGTTTTACACGTTGAGCCTTTTTAATAGTAGTTGCCCCCTACCTTCCTCATTTTCTCGCTCTCAAACTCTTTTCTCCTCTTCTCCAACGATGACGAATTCTCCTCTGGGCTTTTCCGACACAAGTCAGCGGACACTGCATTTCACTGAATCTGGTAACTATGGCACGGGCACAACGACACTTTTCTTGGAAATCTTTCTCGAGATAATTTGTCATCCCAGGTTTTAATATAATATATGGGATATTTATAAGTATTATCATGATTTTTCCCTTGATTATGATAATTTCTAGGATTTTCTAAGTATTTATTTATTTATGGAATATCATATAAATCTTTATTAATGCCAAATAATTCCAAAAGCTTCTAGAATAATGGATGATGTTATGATTAATATCATATATTTTTATCATGTGCAAAAACGAGATATGATATTAATTATCACCTTTTTAAATGCGAGAATTATTTATAATTTTAAAAGATAATTTCAACATGTGCTTAATTTCTAAATATTTATTTAGTTACGAGATTAGAATTTAACATGATTCTTGTGATTATTGGGGATTTTATCTTTCAAATTTGAATTTGGATTTAAAATTTGATTTTGAATTCAAATATTTGCTAGAATATTCTAGTGATTTCAAGAGAGTTTGAAAAGGTCAAAACAAGTCGTATACAGTTGCTAGATATTTGTTGAATTAGTTTTGGATTTTTATTTTAAATGTGGAGATATTTAGAGCTCGTTGCCACTAGGAACGGTGACTAGTTTGTAAAAGACGTTTTTTGTCTATTTTTTCGCACTCAAAAATAGAACTTTCTAGGCTGTTGCCAACTCCTATGGCAACATATCTAGATATGTCAGCGGTCCCACAGGCAATGAGATCCAAATATCCCATTTTTCAAATTTTCGAGCAGATTCAATATCCAGATATTTTCTTGACTTGTTTTTGACGAGATCTGATGTCCTCATGCCTATAAATAGACCCTTAGACCTTGAGTTCTGGGTGACTTTCCAAATTAAGAGAGAAGTGGCCCAAAGAGATCAATTCCTAGTAAAGCCCTACTGAAATCATGTCAGAAACCTAGATCCATAGAGATCCTTTGAATCCAAGCCTATGTGTACGACTTGAGCCCCATCCATGACCTCTACTTCCTCCATCCACTCACAGCGTATGAGGGTGAAGGGAGTATTGTATTCCAATTATTTCACTTTTTAGTTCATATAATCCATTGCATGATGTAGACACCCCAATTTTCCAATTTTACAGGATGGAAAGGTGGTGGCTGGGATATTAACCACAAATAAACCAATTATAGCCCATTAGGCCCACATGACCCACTTGGGCCCATGAAAGCCTACTTCAAGGCCCATAAAGCCCACTTGGGCCCAATTTGGCCCCAAAGCCCATAAAGGCCCACAATGCAACAACTCAACTCATTTTCTTCTCTTTCTCTTCCAACCCAACACCCCATCTTCTCCTCTCTATCTTCAATTTTTCACTCACTGTTTTACCAAAAACACACGAACCCAGCACCCTCTCTATCTTCAATTTTTCACTCACTGTTTTACCAAAAACACACAAACCCAACACCCATTCCTCTCATAAATCCAGCCACTGAGTCATTCCAGCAGCCCATTTCTCCTCACTGATCTCACCATCCACTAAGCCATTCCTCCAGATCGTGTTTTCAGGAATCCAGAGAACCAAAGCCACTACTGTAGGCTTGGATCGCCGTTGATCTCTGTCGACGATCAAGGGGACAGAGAGGGTGTGGGGGACAGCAGGTTGTTAAGTTGTTGAGAGTTCAGTTAGTTGGTTGGGGAGGTTAGCAGACTGTTGGGTTGTTTGTTGGTGTTTGTTACGCACAGGTGGATTCTTAAGCCACTGTCGACCTCACCTATAAATAGGAGGTGAACAGGGAGGAAAGAAAAAAAAGGAGGACAGAGGAGAGACCCCAGAGCTCAAAGGTGTTTTCCCACGACGTTCCAGCCAGCTTCGGTCGTCCGCACCACTGCAAAACCAGGTACGCCCTCCTTTCACCTCCTATGCCTCCAATTCTAGCCCCCTAGTCTCCTCTCCTTCCCCTCTAGTCTCCCCAATGCTTTCCTGCTCCTTGGATTGCCGCTCCGACACCTCTAGACAGCCCGCACGAGATCGCCGGAGAACACGCCCAGAGACGTCGTCGCCGGAGAAGACGACTCCTCCAGAGATGGACCGCGTGCCTCCCGCTGCGCCGCGCACCACTAATAGCCTAGGAACCTTCCATCGTGTCCTGCGAGGCCACCAGAGCCTCTAGGCTCACGCCACGAGCACTGGAGCACCCTAGCAGCGTTGCCCACCGGAGGAGGCCACGACAACGACAGGCGAGCCTCTTCCTTGCGGGATCAGCCACCACTCCGCTCCAGAAGAGGCGAGGAAGTCCCCCGATGCTTCACGAAGCCACCGCAACCACTGGATCATTGCGCCGATGCTCTCCAGATGCCCCTACTTCCCCAGCGCCGTCGCCGGAGCTCCACAACGGCGGAGGAGGTGGGGAGACCGTTCCCACCAGCAGATCCTTGATCCACTCCGTTGGATCACCTTCTCTTTCTCCCTTCTTGCTTCTCGTGAGGTCTGATCTAAGATCAGACCACAGGAAGGCCTTGTTTGCCACCCCCCCAACAGTCGTCGGTGGCAGAGCAGTCCATCGCCGGCGGCCGTCGTTTCTTTTTTCCTTTTTTAAAAACAAATTAAAACATTTATTTTAATAAACTTCTGAAACTTTTCTTTTCTTACATTCAGATCCTTTTTGTATTACAAGTAGGTCCTTTCATTACATATAGGTCCTCTAGTCATTTTTCTAAAATCATTCGAATAAAGTTTTCACTGAAAATATTGCATTT
>JAMKQA010009586.1:0-14185 GCA_024699735.1 Posidonia australis | reverse complement strand
GTTAAATTAGGGTTTTATTGGATTTTTAAGGGGATTTTGACTGGATTAAGTGGGCTTAGGTTGATTTGTTGGATTTTAGGTTTAATTGGGTCAGGTGGATTTGTGTGGGTCTGATTGGGACCTCTGTGGGCTAGGATTTTGGTGGTCGCGACCAGAGCATCAACCGGAGGAGCCTGCTGTCAAGTGACTTCAAAATCGAGGTGTCTATAGTAAGCTTATCCTTGCAGTGAACTGGTGCTTCTGAAAGTTCGTTAAGCATAGGTCAAAGAAATGGTTCTCCTACATCAACAAGGTCAACCATGCTCGCGGGCCAAAGTTCAGAAAATTACTTCTACTAATGAGGCTTGTGATACAAGGGTAGAACATCATGTGCACCCATCAGGATGCCCTCCTCTTTAAAAACGACGTACAGATTATGCATTTGACACTGGCTAGGAAACTAGGAGTAAGATCCTCTAGGTTGAATTCATCATTAATCAACCATGGAGGAAAGAAACCTCTACTGATGAAGGCTACAATAGGGGTAGCCCCCTAGCTATTGTAAATAAACTTTTCTTTTCTTTTCTTATCTTTTTTTTCCTTGTTGTTTGTGGAAAATACGTAAATGAAACATCTTTCTCTTTCATATAAGTAAAAAAAGGGTCAAAAAAAAAGGAAGAAAAAAAATCAAAAAGCTTAATGAGAAGGAAGCCTTACCACATAAGCATGGGAGACTGACTCGGGAAGGACCATACTTGGTGATTAAGGCATGTCCAGGCAACACCTATTGTTTGGCCAAAGAGGATGACACTAGGCTTACATATTCCTGGAATGCATTGCACCTCAGAAGGTACTATCCTTGATATGCATATTGAGCCTATAGATTGCTTGAGCTTGCGAATTGGCTATTTCCCAAAACTTAGGAACCTTGTCTTTAGCCTCACCTTACAAACACATTGTGGGAAAAAGGGATCAAGGGTTTGACACTGAGATGGAGGCAAACTTTCAAGGGTTACCCCTCTAGTCCATGAATAACAAGTCCACACACTTCCCTAGAGTCGAACATGCTATCCTAACGTAAATCTTAGCAAGTTGTGATTGGGTAGGTGCCCAAGGCCAAGCCTAGAAGCGAGAAAAGAGGGGAGTGTATCCAAAATAAATGGAGTGATTCGATCCATCAATAATAAATTGGCTAAACAATTAAGATGGGGGTCAGACCACTAACACTTGGCAGGTGCACTATCAGAGCATAAAATCTTAGAAAAAATGATGGATAGACACCTTCCAAAAGAAAAGAAACAAGAACAAAAAAAGAGAAAAGAAAGAAAAGAAAAGATGGCAGAAGAGAAGCAGTCCATTGACCAAAAGAAAGAAAGAAGAGAAAAGATGACAGTAAAGAAGTTGCTCAAGAGAAAATGAATGAAAAGATGGTAGTAAAGAAGCTGTCCAGAGTCAAAACAAAAAAAAATGGGAATCAAAAGCACAGTAGGATTTGACTTGGATTGGAGGGGGTTTAGAACTCCAAGTCAAGCCAAAGTCTCAAGATAGGACACTAACCCTTTCTCCACACCCTACACAATACACTTAGAGGCAAGGGTTCATAAAATTGATAATAAGTATGGCTTATGATGCAAGAATCTAAGACATCTGCGACCCCATGTTTTGACCTTTCCCACTCGAATGGTCATCTTCAATTAGACAATAAAGCTAAGGCCCGACTTGTTATCCTCGACCTAATTTTATCTCATACAATAAATATTTATTACCTTTCTTTGGACTAGGGGACCAAGGGCACCCTAGATGGAATAATACTTTTGCTGAGATTTTGCAAGAAATGGCTAAATTGCATTGGATACAACATTCTCTGCGTCTTACATTAGACACTAAAGAGTGCAGCGTTTAACACCAGAAAGACTTCCAAGTGCTAGATGCAACAAAGTATGCATCATATGTCAGACATAGAAAATGTAGTGTCCAACACTTCTAGTTCAGATTCAAGACCAACACATCAAGATTCATGTGTTTTTCAACCATGACTCAATAAAGCCAATGTAATTAGCAGAGAGGAGGACAACCCTTTTGTCCAACACTTGGGAGCATCACGAGCCTCAGTTCTCGTTAATTTACGTGTCATAGGACAATGATCCCTGTGGAGAGTGTAGGCTACACTCGATGAAGGGGAACCTGACTATGACAAACTACATGCACATGTCAGTCCACTTTGAATGGTGAGTGAAATTCCTGAGCCATTTCAGTATACAAATCAAAGCAGGCTATGACGGAGGAACTTCACTATTCAAGGTCATGCATTGCATACCAAAAAACAACCCCACCATGCTTCTCCGCCAGCATGCATCCATATAAAGCATATTACATTGTTTCATATTGCATTTTGAGTGGTTATTGGAGTTGGCTATCTCCAATCTCTCTATCCTCTCCAACCAACCTTGGACTTCCTTGCCAGAGTTGCTGGATGTCTTCTTCCACCATTTAGACTTCCCTGCTAGAGTTGCAGGTCATCTCATTTAGACTTCCCTACCAAAGTTGCTGGATGTCTTCCTCCACCATTTAGACTTCCCTACCAGAGTTGCCGGTTGTCTTCTCCCATTTAGGATTATCCTGCCAGAGTTGTAGGTCATCTTATTTAGACTTCCCTACCAAAGTTGTAGGTCATCCTATTTAGACTTCCCTACTAGAGTTGTAG
The DNA here is from genome assembly GCA_024699735.1 of Posidonia australis. Taxonomy (NCBI): domain Eukaryota; kingdom Viridiplantae; phylum Streptophyta; class Magnoliopsida; order Alismatales; family Posidoniaceae; genus Posidonia; species Posidonia australis. Next base: position 11,502 of record JAMKQA010009586.1, on the reverse strand, counting down.
GTTATCCCAGTTAGACTTCCCTGCCAGAGTTGTAGGCCATCCCATTTAGACTTCCCTGCCATAGTTGCCAATTGTCTTCCACCATTTAGACTTCCCTGCCAGAGCTGTCGGTTGTCTTCCACCATTTTGACTTCCCTTCCAGAGTTGTCGGTTGTCTTCCACCATTTAGACTTTCTTGCTAGAGTTGTATGTCATCCCATTTAGACTTCCCTGCCATAGTTGCTGGATGTCTTCCTCCACCATTTAGACTTCCCTACCAGAGTTGCAAGTCATATCATTTAGACTTCCCTGCTAGAGTTGCAGGACACCCTATTTAGACTTCACTGGTAGAGTTGTAGGGCATCCCATTTAGACTTTCCTACCAGAGTTGTAGGTCACCCCATTTAGACTTCCGTGCCAGAGTTGCAGGTCATAACATTTAGACTTCCCTATCAGAATTGCAAGACATCCCATTTAGACTTCCCTGCTAGAGTTGAAGGTGATCCCATTTAGACCTCCCTGCTAGAGTTGTAGGTCATCCTATTTAGACTTCCTTGCCAGAGTTGCTGGTCGTTTATCTCCACCTTTTAAGAGTTCCCTGCCAAAGTTGCAGGTCATCCTATTCAAACTTCCTTGCCAAAGTTGTCGGTTGTCTTCCACCATTTAGACATCCCTACCAGAGTTTCCAGTTGTCTTCCTCCACCATTTAGGATTTTCTTGCTAGAGTTGTAGGTCATCCTATTTAGACTTCCTTGTTAGAGTTGTTGGTTGTCTTCCTATTTAACAGTTACCATGCCAATATTGGAATGGCACCATATGATGTATTGTATGGCAAACGCTGTAGGACACCCACTTGCTGGAGTAAGGTGGGTGAGAGACAGTTGGTTGGGCTCGAGATCATATAGCAATACGAGGGCAAGGTGGACTTGATTAGGAAGAGGCTGTTATCTGCCTAGAGTCGGCAGAAGAGTTATGCTGGTAGGAGGCAGAGACCTCTGGAATTCGAGGTAGGAGGCTTCGTATTCTTGAAGGTGTCACCAACCAAAGGGGTAATGCGGTTCAGGAAGTGAGGTAAGTTGAACCTAAGATACATCGGACCGTACCAGATTACCAAGAGGGTTGGTGAGGTAGCATACAGACTAGATCTGCCTCCAAAGTTGGCTGGTGTATACAGCACTTTCCATGTGTCCATGTTGAGGAAGTGATTTGCTGATGCGTCCTAGGTGATACTAGTGTAGCCAGAGTAGCTACAAGAGGGCCTACTTATGGTTGAAAATGCAGTTCATATACTGGACAAAAAAGAGTAAGTCCTCAGAACCAAAGTGATTCCATTGGAGTTGGTTCAATGGTAGCACCACGGTACAGGGGAAGCTACCTGGGAGCGCGAGGTGGACATCCAGAGACAGTACCCCTACTTGTTTTACTAGAGTTAAATTTCAAGGAAGAAATTCTTTTAAGGGGCTAAGATGTGACACTTGGGCCTGATTATCCATTTTTAATTGTAAACCATGTAATTAATTATAATATTGTATAAATAATTTATTAATGGATAATCTGTTGTTTCTTGAATGTGTGAGGATTTGGTTGGCTTTCTGTACACCTGTTTGTGTTGTGGGACCAATGTGGGGTCTGATCTGAGGATGCATAGTCGCCTCGATTTGTGTACCTGTCTTTTTACTTTTCATTCTTTCCTTTTTTCTCTCCCTCCCTCACGAGTCCTCATCTCCTTCGTCTCCTTTCTTCTTCTTCTCTCCAACCCATGCCACCACAAAACAAGCCCGTGCCACCCTGTCCCCTCTGATGCGAGGGTGATGGGATGGAAGGCTGGCGCAATGTGGGAGGAGGAGGAGATAAAGAGGGAGGAGGAAATGGAGTGGAAGCGAAGCAGAAAGAGAAAAGAGAAGAAGGAGCGATGCACGATCCGGAGGGGGAGAGTTCGTCCTCGTGGTTCACCGGTGGGGAAAAGCTTTGTCGGAGTGCGGGGAGGTTCACCGAAGTGTGAGGGATGTCGCCGGAGTGCCACCTGAGGTATGCGACTCCTCTTCCTCCCATGTTCTGTGTTTTTAGTTTAATGGGTATAATGCATGAAAATGATGAATAAAGCATGATAAATCATGGAAAAATGATAGAAACATGTGGAATGAAATGCATGATGTCTTTCTGTAGAGATCATGAGGTTAGGATGGATTTTCGTGGAATTATGCAAGTTTTAGGGTATGCATGCTATAGTGATTCGAAACGAGTTACATGCCTTTATGATTTTCATATGGATAGCATGATGAATGAAATGATGAATGGTTTAGGGGGTTTTGAAGTAGACTCAAGGATCTACACCCCATGTTTTATTCATGTTTTATGATGTGTGTTTGAGGGGTTCGCCGGAGGTCCCCATTTTTGGTGGAGTGTTTGGGTTGAAACTGGGGAGGTATTTTGGGCACGTGGATTTCGGCATGCCAAATAGGGTTCGACATACCAATTTCCCATCAGATTATGCCCGAATAACTAGTTTTGGTGGAAGGAAAACACTCAGTCAATCGAAACAGGGAGTTTTGATATACCGAAAAGGCTCGATATACCGAAATAGGAATTTTCGGTATACCAAACTTGCTTTCGGTTTGCTGATTTCATCCCCTGGCCCATATGAATAAATGAGTCTGAAAAAGGAAAAAAAATGATTTTAAATAGATAATGAGTATGTATAAATGATGTTTTCCCCATGTAAATGACATTGAGGAATATGGAATCCAAATAAGTGAATTTGGAAATAGTTTTGGGTTTAGAGCCCAAAAAATGAATAAAAGCGATTAAATGTGTGGTTTAGTGTAGTTTTTGGGCATGAGACCCAATTCATGATTTTAAATGTGTAGTTTAAATGATTTTAGGTTGGTACCCTAGTGGAAGGTAATGTGTTGCACGGAAAAGATTCCTGCACCGAAAAGGACGTATCCCCGTACATATGAAAAGAAATCGAGGCCAATTGGCCGGGGTGGTGTCCTCCCACACAGGGAACTTCACTGCAGTAGTGCAGGGAGGTAGGGGAAATGCTGTCCTCACCTACTGCTTGTGTGCCTATTTACGCCTAATCAAGATAACATCAATAAGAAAAGTGTATGGATTTGTGAAAATGAAAAGGTATGGTTTGGCTAGGATTGGACTTGTGATTGGTCCAAAAATCCAAGAAATAAACAAGAATTGTGGTTTTAACCAATTATCAGTCAATGTTTATGATTTTGGTTTTGAGTCCTGTGAGACATTGTGTTTTAGGCTGGATCTGGTCGAGAATATGGTTTTCTCAAGATATAAGAATGGCTTTAAAAATGTATAAAAGAAAAGAAATATGAGTTTTGAGAAAACAACATGTTTTGGAAACAGATTTCCAAATGTTTCAAAAGAAAAAGGAAATGTGAAATTTTGAAAAGAGAATGGTTTGGGGTATAGATTCCCTAGTGCTTTTAACGGAAAAGGAAATGATGTTTTAAAAATGGATTTTTAAAAGAAAACCATGTTTTGTAAATTGAAAGCTATGTTTTGTGATTTTTGTCGAGTTTTGTTATGTGTGTGTTTGGGACGCGTACTGGGTGACTTAGATGTCACTCACGCGTGCTTTGTTTGGTTTTCAGGTGCAGGTTGGAGAGCAATCTAGTTCCGGTGCCTGAGTAGGAGCTACTAGTCGTACATTGTTTCCTAGAGGTGAGCCTTAGTTATAGTTATTTAATTATTGTTGTAATTAGTGTAATTTGCTTATGATTCTATGATTTAGGTAATGTGCTCAAATTCGAGGCGTTACAAATTTACTACACTTCAGTTTAGTGGCCACATGCAAGTTAAGAAGCTTAACCCGTCATCCTTGTAAATGATGTAAAAAGTTGGAAATTATTGGATTAGTTAATGGGATTGGCCCATGTGGTAGTGGAATCAATCTCGATGCAAAAGGAAAACTCAAGACTACACCCTTCTTATTTAAGTCCTAAACATACTTTGCCGCAACATTTAGGAATTAACAACTAACCTTTAATACTCTACCTATTTACATCCCATACTCAAAAAGTTGTGGTGAACATTCCAAAAATGAAGAAAAAAACGACTGGCCAACTTTGATTTCACATGACAAACAATTAGTTCTACTTGAAATTGAATTGTTTGTTACGATAAAAATATGAGTCAAATAATATACAAATTGTATATATTAAAATTCTATTTTTAAAATTAATCATGACATGTTCTTCACAAATTATAATATATGAGGAAGCATACCTAAATCCATGTGAAAACCAAAGAAGTCCTCTTGATGACGTGCATGAGAGTTAACTTCCAAATCACCACACATCTCATTTGTCTTTTGATGAGATGAGAGAGAGAAGTAAAAGTACAGGATTTGGGGACTAATATTCTTATTTATATAATATATATTTTTATATATTTCTAATTGATCCATCAACAAATAAAAATATATCAAATGGTCATTACACAATCAACCCATACCATTTAAGATGCCAATAGGTTCAATTCAAAACCAAATAGATCATGTTCAATGAACCTAATCACACAATAGCCTATAATACTTTAATTGTGTAACTGTGACCATGCCGATCCGGGTATCCGACGCGGAGTCACGCCAGAGGGAGGAGATCACAACCATACCAAGATGGTGAAGACACAAGATAGGATAAAAGGAATAGAAAAGGAGTCGCCACCTAGTATTTTAAGGGATAGACGAGGAAAACCACAAAAGTTTGAATGCATGAGATGCAGATGTGAAGGTTGGATGTCTGTTAACCAGAGGATGGGTAAGGATTCCTATTACGCACAAGGATGGTATTAGGTACTCTCATGCGTCCGAGAAAACTTGGTCTTTCTAGCCTAAATTGCTTGCTACGACTGGATGAATGTTTGCAAAGCCTAAACCATGCTCTAAGCGTGCTAATATGAATGCCAAGACAAAACCGGATGGATGCGCAAGATGGTATGTGAAAACTGCAAAGAAATCCACATGAATTGACGAAATCGCAAAATATGACACGACAAAGAAAATCATATGAAACGACAAGGTTTTTGTAAAGAATGCCTCTAAAAACCATATTGATGTCAAAAGGATAAAAAGTGGAGTCAACTCAAGTCCTTGGAATCATTGAAAAAGTTTTGAAAAGCAAAGGGGGGAAATAATCTACAAATGGGCCAATGTGGGCCTTCCAGTCAATTAATGTACGCCCTGGGGCGATGAAATCCAAATCAAATAAAAAATCTGAAATGTAGGATTAAAGTAAATCAAATCGGATATCTGATAAGAAACTCTGAAAGTAAAGTGGAGAAAGAAATCCACGAAAGAAAAGGCATGGGATGCTGGCTCACTAAATAAGGATACAAATGTGAGGAGAAATGATATGAAATGCATGGATAAGTGCTTAATTATGCAAAGATGCTAAAGAAGGGCTTAGACAAGGACTATGCAAGACTGAGTGCAGAAATTGAGATGCATGCTCATGAATTGGAGGCACAGGGGCAATTTGGTCATTTTCCTGGCCAAATATGATAAATGCTAGCGTTGGAGTGATGCATGGTCTAAATTGTGTCAAAATGTGTGTCTAATGTCTAGAAGATGTTATTTGCAAGAAAACAAGGAGAAGAAAAACAACAAAATGAAGTAAACACAATAAATGACAAGTATAAGGGCCAAAATGCAAAATTCACAAAAAAGAGGAGAATCTCGATGAAGAACAAGTTTGTGACTCCTACTCTAACATGTAGATGATGGGTCCAATGTCAATGTGGCACTGAGATGTGAAAATTGCACTCAGGTAATTTCCTGAAAGTTCAGGGTCTAAAGTGCAAAATTCCCACATAAGTGCAAATATAACTAAAAGGTGAGACTAAAGATCAAATCTCTGTGAAAACATGATTTTTAAATTGAATCTATGATTAAATGCAAAATATGAAATGCAATGAGTGAAAAATATTCCAAAATATGCAAGAAAACATTTAAAACCCTAAGTGATGGATTTGGAAATAATCTAAGGGCCTATATGCAAATTGTATATGCTCAGGAATGATTTAATGTGAGTCTAGGGACTTTTATGCATAATTTCAGGGTCTGAATGTGATAAAATTTGGGACTTTACATTGATCAGTGTAATTATGAAGTTTCCTAAGGTCTAGGATGCAAAATGCACAAAGAAAACTCATTTTTTAAAGTTTTAGGGGCTTAAAGCAAAGGATCAGGACCAAAATGTAAAGAAAATTCAATTTTAATGATAGTCAGTGTGATTTTTAAATCTTTTAGGGCTCAGATTGCAAATTTTCTAGAGAAAATTCATTTTAAAAGATTCCAAGGGCTAAATGCAACTGCTCAGGACTTAAATGTGATAAAAACTCAATTTTAATGACGATCAGTGTAATTTTTAAAATCTTCAGGGTCTAGAATGCAAATTTCACAAAGAAAACTTATTTTGAAAAACTTCAGGGGCTAAATGCAAATGTTCAGGACTTAAGTGTAAAGAAATCCTGGTTCTAGGGACCTATATGTGATAAAATATGCATGAATATGTTAGGAATTAAAAAAGAAAACATGTAGGGGGTCGTATGCAAAAGTTATAGAGAAAATAAAAGAACTAAAAGTATTTTAAAACTATAGGGGCTAAAATGTAAATGTTTGGACCCAGATGTAATAAAAAAGGATTTAAATGTAATAGACTAAGGACCTAATAAAAACAAACCTAAACTAAAGGGTCTGAGCCCAAATTATTCTCTTTCGAAGATTGTCGGAGGATCGTCTGCGTTCTCCCTCCGGCGATCTCTCCGGTGATGCACCAGCGATGACCTAGCGGCGAAGGAGGGTGAGCGACAGCTGGGGAAGCTTCGTGGAGGCACGGTGACGATCTCTGGGAGGCTGGGCAAGGCTAGGGAGGCCTGAGGCCCTCCCCCCACTTCACGCTCCGACGAGGTCCTCTGAACGGTGACGGAGAAGTCTACGACGGGCGCAGCGGCGCTCTGGCGACTTGAGTGGCGTGGGAACACACGGTGGACCTCCGGAGCGGTGTGAGGAGTCTTCTGGTGGCTTCAACGAGGGTTGGGGTGGTCCCAGTCGCTCCCCCATCCCCTACATCGGCGGTGAGGCTGCTGTGGATCGTCAGGACGCTCCGGTAGTCCAGGCGACGATGGAGAGGCGCGGATAGCATCGTGGAGGCGCAGTGGAGGTCTCTGGATCGACGGCGTGAAGTGAGGAGGCGTACTGTGCTCAAGTGTTTCCTCGACGACGAACGCCGGTATGACGGCGACGATGATGGAGCAGTGGCGACAGTAGGGAGGCTCCTGGTCCGCAAGAGGCCTGGGAAGCTCCTCTAGAGCGAGGGTACTCCGGGAGGAGGAAGTGAAGGAGGAGAAGCAACCTAGAGGTCTCTCGCTACCACAGGGGGCTATGGGCTCATTGGAGGTGGTGAACCCATCACCGGAGACGGGGATGACGGCGTACAGGAGGCACCGATCCACCATGACACGATCCAGGGGGCCTAAGGGACCTAAAAGGCTGAACATAATTGAAGTAGAGGGAGGAGAATTATACCGGGCGTGCGAGATGTCCTCTCCGGCATGGTGGGTCGATGGCAAGGCTCCTCTAGTGGTGGCTTTGGATTGCAGAAAAAGGGTTGGTGTGGCTTGGGAAATTGGGGTTGGGTACTCTCATGGGTTGGTTGTCGAGGGAGGAGGGCTTTGGATCGCTGGGGAGAGGCTGGAAGGTCGCGGGTAGCAGATGGATGAAGATCGTCGACGGCGGCGAGCTTTATACTCTAACAAGGCTCTTCGGAGCCATTGGTCCTCCTCTAGTGGCTAGGCTTTGTTGGATTGAGCCTGTGCTGGTTGAGGATGTGTCAGAGATCGCGGGAGGTTGAAATCTGCTCCGGATTTCTCGAGATTGATCGCCAGAGTTGTCGCCGAAGAATAAGGAGCTCGTCGAGATTATTTTTTGAGTGTTTATAAGGTTTTTGATTTAAGGGTTTAAGGTGTTATTGGGCCTGCGATTGGGCCTGTGTTTTAGGGTTTAGTTTTTCCTTTTGTTTATTTGTTTTAAGGTTTTGTTTTTAAGATTTTTAAATGGATTTTGGGTTTTAGGTTTGAGCTTTTATTTATGTTTTATGATTTCACATAAATTCATGATTAAGGTTTAATTAATTAGTTCTAAATTAGGTTTTAATCATTTTGGGTTTTAGTTTTGCTTTTGTTTTGGAATTTTTATGGATTTAGGGTTTTGCTTTTTAGGTTTTTAATTTGGGGTTTTGCGAATTTAATTTGATTTATGATTTCATAATATGGGATTTAATTTGTTGGTTCTAAATTAGGGTTTTAATTAGTTTAGGTTTTTGTTTTGGGATTTTTTTTAGGGATCTTTGGATTTTAATTCTTTAATTTTTTGTTTTTTTTAATTAGAGTTTTAAATTAGGGTTTTAATTATTTTAGGTTTTTTATTTTATTTTGGGATTTTAGGATTTTTGATTTTAAGTTTTTAATTATGGTTTTGTGATTCAAATTTTATTTTTAATTTGGGGATTTAGGGTTTAATTAATTGGTTTGAAATTAGGGTTTTGGATTTTAAATTAGGGTTTTTTGGTTTTAATTAGGGTTTTTTGGTTTATTTAGGGATTTTTGGATTTGAAATGAGGGTTATGAGTTTATTTAGGGTTTTTCTGTTTATTTAGGGTTTTTGGATTGATTAGGGTTTTGAATTTCAATTAATTATGGTTTTCATTGGACTTTGACTTTAATTTGGGTTTTGACTTAATTACTTGGATTTTAAATGGATTTAAGTGGATTTTATTTGATTTTGACTTGAATTAGGGTTTTTGTTTTATTAATTGGATTTTAAATGGATTTAAGTGGATTTTATTTTATTAAGATGGTTTTAAATGTGTTTTGTTTGATTTTAGTTTTAATTGGGTCAGAGTGGGCTAGTGTAGGCCTGAATGGGCTAGGGTTTTGGTGGTCGCAAGTATAGCATCATCTAGAGGAGTCTGCTACCAAGTGACTTCAAAAACGATGTGTCTACAGTAACTATGCCGGTGACTGACTTCGTGCCATCAAGGCGGAAGAAGCCAATAAGGTCACGGTGAAGACGTGAGTCTGAGGAAGGACGCTCGATTTGAAAACACCAAAACAACGGATAAAATGATAATGAGAGTCTCCATCTAGTATATTTATCGAAAAGACGAGGAAAACCAGAGGACAATGCAATAAAATGCGAAATGAATAAAAAAAACATGACTCCATTGCCAATGGATAACACAAAGGTTCTTGCGGATAGAGAATGGGTAAGGACTCCTGTTACTGTAGACACCCTGATTTTTGAGGTGGCTTATTGATGGATCCAGTGGCGATGAATTCAGATCTTGCTTTCTCAAAAAACCAGAGTTTCCAAGTGCATCCAACATCCTACCTAGCACATTTAACCAGCCTAGATGAATGGCACTTTTTTTTAGTACATTTGGGTAGCACACTAGTAGGGCACATCTTATTGGAGCACTAAATGAGCACACTTGAGTAGAGCACGTAGCTGGTGCACCTATGTGGCACACATACCTAGAGCACCTCACTGGCGCACCAGACTGGCACACATAGGTGGTGCACCAACTTGATTCTCAGGTCACTAGCTGTTCATTTGCCTAGCAAAACTCCAACCATTATATTCACAACCTACTATTACTCTCCACCATAATCAGCCTAACGAACGTTCTCCAGTCTTAGGTGGGGGTCCTTTGGTTTCTTGAGTCTTTAGAACTTCCAAACTCTCCCTATATAAACCCTTGGTAGTCATTGGGAAAAAGGGGTTGGAAGAAGAGAGAATGGAAGAGCCTTTGCATCTAAACACAAATACCCATGACCTAGCTTCTATCCAGAGCCAAAAACTCCCACCCTTGAGCAAGAGATCACCCATCTAGTATAGGGAAAAAACCTCCTCACCCGTATCTTGCACCACTTGGAGGTAACTTGGGAGGAAAGAGGACTCTATTTTTCATCCACTAGAGCCCATCTCAAGCCATTCGTGGGAGGAACAAGATCACTCCAATCAGGTAAATACCTCTCCTTTTGTCATGTAGTTTCTACTTTCTCGCAACCATGCGTCTAGCGTTATCCATGTTCACATGATATGTTTGATTTTCACTGTTGTTGGCATTTTGTTGTGGTATTTTAATTTCAGATCAGATCTCATTTGCTTTATTTTTTTGGTTATGCCTAAGTTTATGTCATATAGAATATGTTTGGGTGCTTATGTGCTTGGTTTACCTTGTATAAAGGGTTTGTTATTTCATTTTACATGGCATGTTGTTTGGTATTTCATGTTTGCTCATTGAATTACTTTGGTTTCTTTTTCTCTTTGGTTGGTTTTATTCTGGAATGCTTGCTCGACCTGATTTGTGCTGGGAGGTTATCTCCCTCAATTTTATTTTACATTAGACCTTGGTTTTAAGGATGGGTGGAGGCTTGTGTGAGGTCTTTGATCCACTGAGCACAAAGCCATGATCCATACTAAGGGTTTCTTTGTTTTTCATTTCCTCCCATTCTTCTTTGATTCTCCTGGTTGCATCATGGATGTCCCTTGGATCTTCCAGAATAATTCTTCAATGGCCTATGGCATTTGAAGCCAAAGGGAATCCATATGAACCCATGAGAATCATAGGAGTAAGAAAAATGTTTGTGAATCATGCTTCTCATGTAAATGCATCTTCTGGCATCTAGGAGTTTTCAGACAACCTTTAGCATGTTTACTTTGCTGCATATAGCATGGCACATCAGTCAGTTTACTGTCTGTTCTGTAATTTCTAGGTCTCACTTCAGTGGCACATATTGCTGGCATACATTAGTGGCGACTCCCGCATTTATCATTGTTTTTTATTACTTTTGCTTTGACTTTGCTGGCCCTTGCGCATTTGGCCTTTTACGCATCGCACAAGGCGGTTGCCGACATGGTTACAGGAACTAGCGACTCTGCTGGAGATAACCAAATCCCGGCTTTTGTTTTGGGTTTTTCGTTTTCTTTGGCCTTTTTTGCTTGTTTGCTTGTTTCTCATTATTTACTTTGGTTGCCCCTTTTGTAACATAAGTTGTGTCTTCCTTACAATTTATGCATGCCTTTTGTATGGTGGGTGTTCTTTTACACATTTGCTATGCCACCACTTTAGCACATGACAAGCTGTAGATACTCCAAATTTCCAATTTTGCAGGATAAGGATCTGGTGGCTTAGCTCAAACCCTTTTCTGCCCATTTAAGCCCATTTGGTCCATTTGGACCCACTTGGGCCCACAAGGCCCATTTAAGCCAAATTAACTCCTTCAAAGCCCATTCTAGGTCCATTTAACCTATTTAGGCGCATTTAATTCATTTGGGCCCATTAAAAGCCCACTTGGGCCCATGGGGGCCCACAAGGCCCACATAGGCCCATGGAGGCCCATGAAGCCCAAAGTCCACAATGGCTCAACCCACATTTGAACCTCTTCCAAAACCAAGCTCATTCATCCCTTTCCATCCAGATTTAAACCCAA
>JAMKQA010009582.1:0-17295 GCA_024699735.1 Posidonia australis | reverse complement strand
ACTAGTCCCAGCACTTGCTTTTCCAGCCATATTCTTCTTGCAATAGTTACATTTAGTTAAGCCTTTATCACAAATATAGGTGAAGTGATTCCAAACATCTGAGGTATGTTTTCTTTTTTTCACAGAATTTTCAGAAGATGGTTCTTCTATCATTAAAGGAGAAACATTCGACTGAGTATTCACATCATCAACATTGGCATCAGACATTGTCTACATAAGAAAAAATAAGACATTCAAATTCAATTTAACATGCAAATAATTTAACTGAATAGGCATTCAAGTATTCAACTGAATAGGCATTCAACATTTCAACTGAGTGGCAGCCCGTAGACCTAAGTGCCTGAGTGGCAGCCCGCAGACCTGAGCGCCTGATGGGTTCTTCTTACCAGGGTCCAGGGAGGAACGTGAGCGCGGTCACAGCGACAAACTGCCGAAGGATGGGAGGACCAGAGGAGGTTGAAGGCTACAGGCACTCGCGGAGGGAGGCGGACTTGCCGTGGCCAGTGGAAGTGCCGGAGAATGGAAGGAGGCTGTAGCAGTGGCGAGGCTTGGGATCAGGCGTGCAGTCGTGTCGATGGGGCCATGATCAGGCTAGGGATTTCTGCCGCCGATCAGGGAAGCAAGGGGAGATTGCGACTTGCGAGGGAAAAAGGGGAGAGTGCGAAGGGAGGCGGACTTGCAGTGGCCAGTGGAAGTGCCGGAGAATGGAAGGAGGCTGTAGCAGTGGCGAGGCTTGGGATTAGGGGCCGCTGATCAGGGAAGAAAGGGGAGATTGCGACTTACGAGGGGAAAAGGGGAGAGTGCGGAGGGAGGCGGACTTGCAGTGGCTAGTGGAAGTGCCGGAGAATGGAAGGAGGCTGTAGCAGTGGCGAGGCTTGGGATTAGGGGCCGCCGATCAGGGAAGAAAGGGGAGATTGCGAGGGGAAAAGGGGAGAGTGCGGACTGCGGAGGGACTAGGGAGGCGGAGTGTATGTTACGGATTAGGTTTAGGAATTAGGGCACACAGCCGCACCGTGCTAGTTAGTGTAATAGTGTTACTCATACACACACACACACACACACACACACACACACACACACATATATATATATTAGCGGGTCCACGGGTCTGGGTTTTTTTAGACCCAGACCCGACCCAATAAGTGAGCGGGTCTAACGGGTCCGAGTCCACGGGTCTGAAAATCAAGACCCAGACCCAGACCCAGCGGGTCCAGACCCACGGGTATGGGTCTAGACCCGACCCATTGCCGCCCCTACACTAAACCCATAAACCTAAACCAACCCAAAAAAACCTTCAATTACCCTTAACTTCCACTCATCCAACTAAGCCCAACATTTAAAACCTAGTCCGTGTACTCTGGTCCACTGACATACGCGGCCCGATAGCGTGGCTCAAGTGCCCGTCAGGGCTAGGGCAGCACGATAGGTACCGCTTGACTGGTCGCTTTCATTGTACGACCTTGTACAAGTGATGTCATGCACGAAACGTCGACTTGCCTCTCGGCGTGCCTGACACCCCTCCAGCTTTCCCATGCCCTATCTCCACCATCACCCTACATCGCTCGTCTTTGCACGCCACCTCTGCAGCACGCCGGCGAGCTTCTCCCTGGCATCCCTGACAGACAACTCCTCCACGCCATCAACCACCTACCACTAGAGACGTTGACCAAAAAACCCCCTCGAGCTCCTTCTGCAAACGGAGCACTTGCGAGAGGAGAGAGCCCAAGGAACCCAGAGGGAGCTTCAATGGAGAATTTGAACCCAACACCCAAAACACCGAGCAACCCATCTCCGCCACCTCTGGCGAACATCTCACGCATCCCTTAAGCATTCTCGACAACCTCCAGAATCCTCCCAACCGTCCAGATGTTGTGTCCATCTCTCCCGTCGGAAACTGCCACCGCCAACGCCGACGATACACCTCAGCCACCCACAGGTAACACCCTTCCCTTGGACCTCTAGAGGACTATTTAGTATTGTCTTTTCATTGCTTCCGTATCGTTTTGCTTCTTATTTTCGCTTTTGTTTGTTGCATCCCGTTTTCCTTCTCCTGCCGACGGTTGGCCAGCGGCGATGTGAGGCTCCAGTCACTGAACACTCGACTTGGCTCGTCCCGACGGCACCCCACCTCCTCCTCTTCCTCCCCTGAGCCGCTGAGCCAATCCCCCAAGCCAAAAACCTCCCGTGGTGGCTCGCTGGAGGAGGATAGGCACTAACGCTGGCGATAGGGATGAGGGGGAGAACTCACGACCTGCTGGTATTTCCCGTGCATACTCATCACATCATGGTAGTCCCCCCCGAGCTCCCAGACAACCCTTGTCGTCCGATGATGCTCCACCGTCCAAGGAGGAGGAGATGAAGGAGGCAGGCCTAGCCCCCCTGTTCCAACGACGCGTCCTGATAGTGCGCCACGCATGCGCGTATTGGGCAGGGCCTGTAGAGGGTCAGGCTCGACCAAGCCAAAGCCGAACCTCCTCTAGCTAGGTCATCCTTACATGTTTGCTCCTTTGGCATGGTTTGACTATCTGATTTACTCTCACCCCATGGTTTACTGGATGTCCCTCAATGTAATGGCTTTCATTCGAATCTTGGCTCATGTATGAATCCTGGCCTTTTAGTTTCTTTTTCCCGCATCTTGATTACTCCCTTACATTGCATCCCTTGTGTGTCTGGGACCAGGCCATGATGGCGAATAGCCCTAGCACGTCTGCGTGGCACGTCGTGACTGCGCGAGTGACCTCCGCGTCACATATGCGTGTGCCGTCCAGGGGTAAAATCCGGCACAGTTTAGCCATTGGTCCCGCCACACCTGCAGCCCATGTTTTTGTTTTATGTATCTTGTTTTGATTGCACTCAGTTTTTCAGTATGTCTTGTCCTCTTAACCATTCAGTTTATTTCTCTTGCATCATTCATGAAGCCCCATTAATTTGGCATCCAAGTGCCAACATTTCCATGTATGCGAGCGAGATTCCGAGAAAGACCGATTCGTTGGATGTGCGGAGGTGCCTAACGCCTTCCCCGTACATAATAGGAGTCCTTACCTTTTCTCCGGTTCACATTGATCCGTGTGTCGAATCCTTTTGGCATGAGTTATCTATTATTTGCTTTCGATTTTGAGTTTTTTTTGTTTCTTGGTACGATTTTCCTCGTCTTCCCGTTTTAAATAGACTAGGTTATGACTACTTGTTTTACCCTCATGTCGCTTTTCCGGTGTTTTCGAGTTGTTTTCCTGTCCTCGGATCATCGGATTTGCTGTGGCCCTACCAACTTCCATGCGGTTCCAATCACATGGGAGCGCGGTTTCTCTCCGCCAGCATGGTCACAGATATAATAATAATAATAAGGAAACATTATATGCATTATTTGAAGAATATGTTAATAATTATGGTAAAAGTAGTTCTAGTGCACATACATCTAGTTTTGTAGGATCACATAGTAGTAGTAGTAGTTCATTTTGAAGTAGACTAAATAAGAAAAAACCAAAACATGTAAAATCAACAACTAGTAATGAATTAGAAAATTATTTAGAATGTGAGTTTGCATTTAGTGATGTTGAAATGGATAGCTTAGATGTATTATAGTGATGGTCTAATACTATTGTTAGGTTTCTTATAGTTTCTATGATGGATAAAGATTTATTAATGATTCTGACGTCTACTATGATGTCGAAGTCTGCATTTTCTACAGGAAAAATAGTTTTAAGTATAGAATAAATAAGTTATCAGAAAAATCTGTAAAAGTCTCTGTCTACTTGAAAGATTGGTATGATGTAGTTGATCGTCTACAAAACTTAAACGACGAATCGGAAGATGAAGAGACGACAAATTCAACAAGGACGGGAGCTTCTATTACAGATTAAAAAATATGAATAGATTTCTTTTGTAAACCTTTTAATATATATTAATGTAATAATTGTAAATGTTAAAAATGTACATTGTTGAATATTAGGATATCTGATGTAAATGTAAAAATGTAAATTTCAAGTTTTTTTATGTATACAGGATTTAATGTAAATTTAATTTATTGAATAATAAATATTTTTTAAATTTAATTGTTAATGTAAAATGATGAATATCTTTTCAAGTTTTTCAATGTATATTAATTATTTAATAATAAATAAATTTTTTAATTTAAAAATCGATCCATGGACCTACTCAGTCCATTGACGGGCCGTGCTAGGCCAGGGTGGTTGAAACTCCTGCCTGACCCAACCTGTTTATCTAGACGGGCCAGATTGACCCAGTCCAGGTCAGTCAGGGCCTAACATTTTATGGGTCAGGTCAGGCCGACCCAATCCGCATTACACCTCTACATAAATCTAACCTCGAAAAACGTAGAAAGAAAAATGGGAAACAAATTGGGACAAAACTCAAGTGTAATAAACAACGTTTAGGTGGTTTTAATCACAACCATACACCATACCGCATGATTTAATCACATCCAGCGGTTGAAAATTTTAAAGCGTTATGAAAAGACAACGACTGGATTGTAACTCAGAATTTTCCTATTACGCGTACATTGTCCACTATCTCCAACATTAGTACTTCCGTATTAATAAATAGTGAGCATCAGAATTTTGTCAAACAAATCAATTTTGACAAACGATCACAATCATATGATACCTCATCGTGACATAGATCTAATAATGGCTAATCTGGTTGTATTCTATTTTCAGCGTATTTTTGGTATATCTGTAGTAATCGTAAAACAAACATGCCTACACGCTCCCCATCACATTGTTCTTGGGTAAAATCTCCAAGGAATTAATAAAGTCCACTTGCTTGAGACCCAAGTTCGTTTTAGTATATATATTTTTTATACATCGTCACGAGACAAATGTTCCTTCTAATCGTACAGCAACACCAACTAAGTTTAAATTCCAGGGACTTTTCATCTTTAAAAAAAAAAAAAAACAGAAGCAGTAAAACCATGAAGCATAAACAATGCGTTACCTGGGACCGTGACCAGTCCTTTAATTATTGGTGGAATATTAGACAGATTCTACAACGGCACTGACAGCACAGAACACAAACAGCTTCTACCAGCGACTGGTGGTCAAATCATAGTTTTCTCAAAAAGAAGAAGAATAATAAGTAATTAATTAAAGAAAACATGGTATTGAGTAATGTCTGTGGGCGAAAACCCCAAGAGTAAGATTTATTAAACCGTCGTTTTTTTTTTTTTAAATTTTAAAGTTTTTGTTGTTGTTGTTAAGAACCGTCGTTTTCCTATTTCAATCGGAACTATGTTTGTCGTACGAGACTGAGATTATTTTAACGGCCGTTCTCCTGTCGTCATCTTGTCACAGCGCAAAACTAACTCTGATACGTGTTATCGTCGTCGTCCATGCTTTAAGTATCGGCACATGAAGAAAAGTATGGAAATTTTTTTTTAATTACCTTTCAATATTTATACTTTTTTTTTTTTGAAATAAATGGATATTATATTAATGGCACCTGGCCTTAGAGCCACTGCGAAGCGTAAGATTGTATCAAATTTATACAATCCTAAGGCAAATCTTTCAATATTTGTACTTGATGTGTCTTATTTGACGTCAAGTATTTTTTCCTTCTTATTAAGGTTTTCCTTCGTCTAATATTTTTTCAGTAAATCCTTGTTACGTATCGGAGACTTACACGTTTCTCTTTATATAACAATATTTGATGTAAATAGATACCATTAAAAGTAAAGCTATTCTCTTGATTAGTATTAAATAATAAAAACTTGATTAAAGATAATCTTGCAAAAAGGAGATGGGATGGCTCTTGCACCTGTATCTTCTGTAATATGTAATACGAAACTAATATTCATTTGTTTATGAATTGTACCTTTATATGATGCATTTGGAGATTTTTTTTCTCACAGAGTTATATCCTGGTTTCTTTAACATTGCTGATTTGTTCAACAATTTGCCTCCACTTAGATTCAAGTTAAATACGAGGGATTGGATTGTTTTACTCCACATCATCCTCTGACTAACTTGGAAGGAAAGAAATAATAGAATTTTCAGAGACTGTCAAAAAACTCATGTATATGATTATTTTTGATATTATTTCTACTATGCATCACTGGATAGACACTTATGCAACATGATTCGAAAAAGAAGAAATCCTACACTCTATCTCGTCCATGCATAATACGTGGACCAAGGAACTTGCCCCAAACAATCCTATCTCTTCTAGGGATCCTTCTGAAGCTCTCCCACCTCACCAGGCAGATCGAGACCTCAATATGCCTAGTTCCTCTGACGTAGGAATTGATGCTCCATAACTAATTACTCTGCCTTCTAATTGGTGTTTCTTTCTGGGACTCTATATTATGTTTATGTCTTTACTGATTTGGTGAGGATTGGAACCTCGCGTTACATTCATGAGAAATTCTGGACTTGTATTTTCTTTTCAGCATGGATCTGTAATATTCTTAAATTTATTGAACTTTTCCAATGACTTTCATGTCTAAGGCTTATATCGTATTAATACTACCGTTTTCAAAAAAAAAAAAAAGGTTTTCCTCGCCTCCTTCGTGTGGATTTTCATTTACCACACTTACGTACTGTAATAAGAGAATCCAGTTCCTTGTACACATGCTCGAAGTAGACTTTGTTGTGAACTGATTCAGCGATTACTTGTGGAAGCGTAGAATAATAAGTGGTCACATGAATTATTACCTTGGTAATTATCACGTAGAATTATTACCAAACAAGAATCACATGAAGCTTATATTAAATGGATCAAAAAAAAAAAAATTAAATCAAAATCTCGCAAATAAATATCGTTGATCACATTTACATGAAATATAATCATCTTATAGATATAGGAAAATTTTAAAAAAACTAAAAAATTTGTATGTACAATAGGTCCCAATTTTAGTTAGGGAATGAGCCCAAGCCCGTTAAAGGACCTTGGTTGAGCCCAACTTGTTAAGTCCAATGGTTGGAATTCTAGTTGTTTTTTTTCTTCCTGTTTTGTCTTTCTTTAATCCTATCTGTTTCACTCTGCTTTCTTAGATAATAGCAAAAAGAAAGTTGTTTTTGCTGAAGAAGTTTGTTTTTGTTGTTAACAGTTTAGGTTTTATGTTCTAGGAATCGAATCCGGGACCCAAGGCGAGTTTTACCTTCTCCAAACCACTGTGATAATGAGACATTGTCTGTTTTAACTGAAGAAGTTGAAACATTACATTGTAGGTCTAGGTAATGATAAAGTTTATTTGTGTAGTTACTATGATCGCAGATTAGGCAATTCGACGTCTCATCTAATGAGATATTTTGCCAAGGTGTCTACAATAAAATGAAGAAGACGAATGTAGAAGGGACTTGATTTCTAATATGATGATTTGACTAGCATTGAGATAACGACTTAGCTCTTAGATTTGTTGTTTGATTACTTTATGTTTTTTATTTAATTTTGTTCAATTAAATATTATTTTTATCCATTTTTTTCCCATAAACGATAGAGTGAAAGATATCTTTGTATACGATAGAAAAACAATACCATGAAAACAACGATGCATATAATCATTGGGTTTTTGCCAATGAGGGAAAAAAAAAATCTCAACAATGAATTAATAAATAGAATAAAAACAAATAGAATCTTTTTTTGTTTTGGATGTACTAGAAAAAAAGGCTAGATTATATATTATGTGAGAGAATAAGGATACTTGCTAGTGAGAAATAATCAAATAATCCATCATCTCGTCCATTGTTTGAACTAGGCCAACCCAACTCGATCTTGGATGGGTTGCATGTTTAACTGATCAAGTCGGTCTAATTTGACTATTTTCGCACTTCCAGACAAAGATGTTTAGTTCAACTGTTTATGAGATGCAATCATCTTAATAACGTAAAATTTCAAAGAAATTCCAAAAAAAGATGCATCTCATTAGTTTATAATTATAGTTAAACTGAATAACAAAGAATGTTTTGCTCAAGATGGATAATATATTTAGTTTATTTTAAATACAAAATTAGAATACAAAAATAATCTGTAGATTCACAAGCCACACATTCCTCCAGTGTTAGAGAAATAAACTCAGCCCATATGCACACAATCTTATGCACAGTTCATTACAAGTTTTGGTGGTGTGGGCTAGAATAGATCATATGGTTCACTAAACAATTTTACGCGGGTAAAAAGTAAAACCCACCTCTCAACCCCACCACTCTTCATTTCCCGCCATTTCCTTCCCGCCCCCTCAAATTTCTCACCACTTCCTCCTCTCTCCTTCCCTCCTTCCCTCCCTCTCTCTTTCTCTCCCCAAACCCTAGACCGCCAGATCCAGCACTGCCGCCCCCGATGAAGCCTCAGCGGCGGCGACCACCATCGCCACCACCGTCTCGGCACTCCCACGTGCAGGGTTCGTTCACCCGGAGCAGATCGCAGTCTCTCCTCCGCTGCACCCGATCAGGCCCCAAGACGCCGTACGCCTCGGCCCCGTTCCGCGGAGCCCGCGGTTCCGTCAAGGACCTGCGGCTCAGGAGGATATTCTCGCCCCAGGCGTCGTCCCAGGAGGGGTTTCTTGCTCGGATGGCGGTGGAGGAAGGGGAAGGGGAAGTAACAGGAAAGAGAGATGGAGGTGGAGTCGAGGTGGATCTGGAAAGGGTTGAAGAGTGCGATTCTGTGGCGAAAAGAGATTCTGGAGTTGGTGCATGTGCTGATGAAGCTTCTGATAAGGATAAAACGGTGAGTAGTGGTTGATGAGAGATGGAGATTGTAGTTTTGTTCTTTCTACCTGTTTAATTCAAGGATGATGATTACCGTTCTCGACCTGCTTAGCTTTGAATATGTAGGATTGCTACCAAATGATTTTGTTGTGCAATTAGAATTAGGATTAGCATGGTTTGGTTAAATTTTCTTTTTCGTATCTTATATTTGTACCCTTCCTCCAGGTACTAGCGGGAGTTGTCTTAAGGGACTAATTAATCGTAATTTTAAAGCTTGTTTCTCATTATATGCCTAGATTTATGATGGCTACTAATGCTGTTTGATATGCCTAGCTTTGTTACTACTTACTAGTTGAATCAAGTGCCACTGCTGACCTTGATGTAACACAATTGGTGATAGAACTAGCATTTTTGGGCTAGACTCTGATTTCGGTCATTGTTGTTATAGTTGAGATTTCAGTAAGGTAACAGTTACTAGTTTCATTATTCAGAGTGCAATTTGTGGGGCGACAACAAAGGAAGATGATGGAGTTAGTGAGGGGATCTTACAGAGTTCCGAGGTGGAGGGCACTCCTCCCGATTGGGATGGGGTTTGCGAACCAGTGGCTACACCACAGACTGAAATGGTGGAGCAATATTCTAGGGGGAAACAGGTGAGTAATGTTTAGGACCTCTGGAGAGTTGTCTTGTTCTTTCTACATGTCTAAATTAATGATTAGTGTTTTACCTGCTCAGCTTTGAATATTTAGGGTTATTATTTACTGCTAATCGAAGTCGGTGATGTCCCTGAATGCTGTTCCCGACGTTGCACAATTGATGATAGTATTAGCATGCTTTGGCTAAACATTGTTCTTATTTCATAAATTATAGCCTTTTCCATCAGTATGATGGTAAGTAATATTCAGGAAATCTAGATATTGCAAATTTCTAGCTTTGTTTTTATTACATGTCTAAATTAATGACTACCACTGCTGTTTGATCCTCAAACCTTTCAATATGTTGGGCTACTAGTTGAACCACATGATAGTTCTGAGTCCGGTGTTGTGCAATTGGTAATAGGATCAGCATTGTTTGGTTTTATCTCTTTTTGCATTTATAATATATCTTCTGTTTTGTTTTATTGTTTCAGTCATAATAGTTGAGATCTTAATTAGTTCAAATGTTGGTAACACTTGCATTTTTTTATTCCCGAATGTAAGTTCTGTATTTCAATTTGGATGCTAAATTTTTAGGGACATGGTACAGGTTCTTATATTTGGAGCATGCACAAATTAGATCAGTTAACATTACCAATATATAATTGGATCATGAATTTCCTGTTGTTGTATTATTATAAAAAAAATGCAAGGATAATGTGCATAATGTCTTATAGAAGTCAGTAAGTTGGAAACTAGAATGCCAGCTTATGCAAGTGTGGGGTGATTTCCTTGCAGGGTCAGGCTCGAAACTCACGGTTGAGGTTATTTTGGAATTCAAGTTCCCACTGCTATAGAAGACTGTTGCCATTTCTAATGGACATTACAAAGAACAGTTCAAGTAAGCTTTATTTTGGTTCTTAGCAGTCCCCTTTTGTCGACTATATTCTCATTTGTGTTGGGAAATTACTTCCTCACAGGCACCTTGGAAATTCTTCCATGTCGGAATGTTCCTGCAAAAGTTGATAAAGTTACAGCCAATAAGCCATCAACACCATTGTCATCTTCCCTGCTTCATGAAGGTACAGATGCATCAACTGAGCACCATGGTGTTCTTTCTCAGACAGAGCAGTCAATAGAAACCCAGGCTCTGCAGAACTCTGAAAATGAAAATATGATCTTGGATGATCCTGTGAGTTTGGCCTTATCACCTGGCGAAAGTATGAATGCATTGACCAAACAAAATGAGATTGGAGTTACTGATCTTTCTGAGTCTAAACAGTTAATTAAAACCCAAGTTTGCATGCGATGCTCTGAAAATGAAAAATTGATCTTGGAAGATCCTATGACAAATGGTCAAGATACTGAAGCAACACCAATTGATTCTTGCAGTTCTGTTGTAGATCACCCTCCTGGAAGTCTGATATGTGAGTACGACCTACCATGCAAGTCAGAACATTCCCCTCCCATCAATCGTGAACCTCTGTTAGTTGAAGATCTTGTTGGTTGCACGAGCAGCCGTTCAGATTTTCACCATTCTTCTAGAAGCATCAGTCAGGATCAGCAATTAGCTACATCCATTGTAGAAATGGATGAGAAACCTCACCCTAAAACGGTTCATTCTGGAAATATTGGTCTTGCACGATCTAGTACCGTAGCTCCACTAAGAAGCATTCTAAAAAGGCAACGACGAGGTTGCAGGGGTACATGCACATGTTTAGACTGTACTTCATTTCTTTTTAATGCAGAAAAGGCATTTGAATTTTCCAAGCAACAATTGCTGGAAGCAGAGGATGTGGCACTGGGATTAATGAAGGAATTGTCATGCCTAAGGAGGATGGTAGTGGAATCTGTTGTTCCCATGCGTGATTCTGAAAGTCGGGCCATGCTTCAACTTAATCAGGTAGAACACCCTATAACATTGTGTGAAGCCAACTGGCATCTTCAGTTTTGAAAAAGTCCTAATCTGCTATTCTTCTGAGGAGCTACTGATTCACATATATTTCACATGTTTTTAATTCTCATCAAAATTCATTGTATGCTGCTTTGTCCATTGGTTATGATAATTAACCAGTTTGTGTATTGATATTGGTACATACAATAAGTGAATATTTCAAAAAGCTTTACTACTAGATCTTTATTTCACATGACCTACATGCTTGCTATGGTGGATCGCCTTGCTGTTATTTCTTTATTAGTAGTTTGCAGCTATATGCTTTACACTTCTGAAAGTTAGGTTGGTCATGCTATGAAGAAGTTATTTTTCTTGGTTCCATGAGTGACCTGTGATCTACTTATGAGTCATGATTATGCCCTCGTGAGCTTCTACTATCATCTTGAGAAGGGAATTTTCAATGAAGTGTATAGGTAGTAGAATTTAAAATTAGTGATAAACTATATCTCATTTGTGAAGTTTTCCTTTAATACAACTGCAAGATGTTAGAAAGAAACGACAGAAGCTTAATTTGTTATGCTTTTGAATGAACCAACTATTTCTAGAATCAGGTTTAAAATGCTGCTGGGTTAAAAACTAAATGAATTCAGTCAGTTGTAGTGTTATGGTATTTAGATTTCTCTGAGCGGCTGTAAGTTGTCTAAAAAATTGAAGTAGTTTTGTTAGCTAAATTCTTGTATGAATCAACTATTTCTAAATCTAGTTTAATGCACTTAGGAAAAATCTAAAAGCTAAGTAAATTAGGAAATCACTCATTAGTAGAATATTGGAGTATGTTACTATGTTTTATATTGGTGAAATGAAACTTTTCTTCTTTGGCAAGTTTATATTTTTTGCAAGACTAGTTGGATCAAGGGTCAATACTGTCATGCTTGCCGTCATATTCTGCACTACAGAATAATAGATTGTGAACTGTCAGATATTTGTTCATGCCTTGATTTGACTCGGACAGTTGTATGTGTTTCTGAGATATGGTAAAAACCATAAAATTGATTCAAATATGTGTGCTATATAGTAGCTTTCTTGCAGAGTACATTTAAACCACCATGCTAGCAAGTCCACAAGAATACAAGATTATTCTCCAACCCATGGGCTGTGATTGGTTAAGTTCCATGTTGCTAGTTAAGGTTGCAGTTATAATGGCCAACTGGGCCCTTTTAGTGCTCATTATAATTTATAATAACAATTAGGGAATGTGACCCTTTGCTGGATCCAAAAAGAACCCAAACTAGTAGGATTGTAGTGATGCAGTCCAATGAGACCGCTTTTGTTGCAGTTGAGAGCATTTTAGCCATGGGTTAGATTGAAATCCACATCCTAGGATAGGATTCTTATGGTCATTTGTCACACAAGATCAAATGGGGACTCTGTTACCGGTAGTTCTTGAATCTGGGATGCTTGATCTTATCTGAAGATTTAAGATGTGCTGTTTTTAACTTTATGCATGCTTGAACTGCATAAAGAAGTGACTCATGTTACTTAATTGTACAGTGATTTTGCAACAAATACTGACTGCTTCTCTAACAGAGTATCTTCATACTGCAGTTTCTTTAGTGTGATCATGTTGTTGTGCTTAATATGGCCTACATAGTTGGCTATGTTAGGCACTCATAGAGGTCGGTTTACTCTCTGTTGAAGCTGTGAGAAATTGTTTCTTTTTTTTGGGAAGGTACACTGCAGAGCAGATCTTGGATGGTTTTTAGCATGATGCTAATAGAACTTTAATTTCACTTATGCTGAATTTGCATTTGAGTTTCACCTTCATATGTGGGAATCTTATTTGTACAAAACAGTTAAAAAATTTCTGGCTTTCCCTGTATGTAGGTGCAAGAAATCTACAGACGAGCATCGAGAGCAGAGGATTTGGCAAGATTCCGTCTCAAAGAAATGGTATCTGAACTTAGCGTTCATTGCAGAACCACTGTAAGTTCCATTTTGTACTAGTAGAAGAACGCTTTTAATGATATAGTACTAGAAATCTGCACAAGCTCTTTTGGTCCTTAACCAATTGTACTCATTTTTCTTAACAGAATGCACCACATTCAAGGGTGACTTTTGCAGGAACTGTTGAAGCAAAGAAAATATTACCTGAGCTTGCTCATATCAATTGATAATACTAGCAGCTACACCATCATGGCTAAGAGGGACTCTTCTTTTTCTTGTTTTCTTGATGTTTATGCTTTTTGTTTATGTTTCCTTGGCATGAAGTATGAATTCTAATTTACAGTCTTTTACTGGTGAAAGTATAAACAGGGCCTTGCACTGTTCTTTGCCTTCCATTCTCATATCTAAGAGTTTTTATTTTGCCGATTCTCCAAGAATTTCATAGTTTCACAAGTCTTCAGATGTAGAAACAATGCCCCAATCTGGAAATATAACAAACTGGTGATCTTTAGTAAACTATAACTCTTATGTGAGAGAAGGTTGTAATAGGCCAGCAGTCAAGTCTTTTTCTTAGTAATTTAGCTATTATCTTGTCATGACCTCTAAAATAGCTTTTCTTATTTATATTATAATAATTATCCTTTGTGTTAGCTCAGGGGAAGCGGCTTTTTACTGGATCTATCATCTATGTAAATCAGCATGTTGAATAATTGAGCCGGATGGGTTTATTTTATTTTCTTTCAGAAAGGATGAAAATGAATGTAGATGCATGGATGGGTCAAAAATTGCTCGGGTCATGCATATGTTGTCGGTTTGTCTTGCAAGCTGGTTCAAATGGTTATTTGTCTTTTCTATTCCATATGGTCAATTGGTCCTGCCAATTTATTGTGTTTTATTTACAACTAGTCTACAGTTGTACAAACTAATTGTCACCGAGTGAGTTTGTTACACTGCTGCGGTACTTTACCCAGTCGCTTTCCAAAATTTAATGCAATGGGATTTGCTTTGGCAATAGAACTTGCAAAATGGATAACTCGTTAATCTTCGTGTTACGATTTGTGTGTGGGTCATGTTATGTATTTATTATGTTGTATATAATTGAATATTATATATATATATATATATATATATCGTGTATGTAGTACTAAATTGAAATTTGAAGTGTCTATTGTAGCATATACGTGACATAATTTGTTAAATATAGGTTTAGATTTGTCTTGTCATTTCATGACTTAACTGACATAAATCTGGGTTTATTACATTATTGCATGTTTAGTATGTATTGATGTGTTTTTTACGCATCAATATAATAATATTAAATAATTCTAAGTTAATAACAATGATAAGTAGAATAAAGTTACATAATTATTAGTATAATATAGTTAAATTTATTAAAATAACATTAGATAATTACTAATATAATAAGATGTATTTGATGCATGTTAAATAGATAATCATGTATATGATACATGATTAGATAATGCGTAATTACCATATAGTTATTAGGTAATGTGTATTATAGACATGAAAATGATTTACTTAATAATCGTATTTAGTGGTATATGGTAGATGGATAAAATAAGGTTAAATTCAAACATATTTATATTAAGTTATGTCATAAATTGATAGGTATAATATTGAAGATGTAAAATCACTTGTGCCGCAATTATACATTAATCCGTTTTCGAAAGAGAATTGATAGGTCAAAGAAGCTATAAATTAAAGTACTTATTAGTCTTCTTCCAAAGAATGCGACATGCCTACAGCGACGTAAGATGAACCGTCATTGAGATCATGTCCTGACGTGGTCTAGAGAAGAGACTGCATTGTAGAACTATAGAATTTCAATTTGATGTGACACTTCTGGTTGAACCCGTGATCGAGGGTTCTGTTTTTTTTGCTTATACTGCCAAAATGCCAGCTTGATTCGGAATTTTTTGGGTCCCGTCTTACAGACGTTTAGAGCCATGATTAGCTTGGCACAGAATCAATTTTTTGAGCGATCTGAATTTTGGACCCATGTGACAATTCAGCCCCAAGAATCTTCTTTCAATGTAGTTGCGGTTGTTTTCCGGCTTCTTTCCTTAATAGATATTGATTAAGCTTATAAAAGGTTCCCACCATTTTCTAACTGGTGAAACTCACGTACAAACATGTTATAAAATATTTTACAATTATTACCTATTAATGAAAAGAGATACAAATGATATACAAGATAGAATTTCAAAAGTTAAAAAAAGAAGATGTAATTTCATTAAAAAAAAATTGAAAATCAACGTAAGATGTGGAGATGACATCCATCCAAACCTGTTGTTGTTGGAGAAGAAAAACTAAGTTTTGGATATTCTATTTTTTATCATAGTATTATTTTTTTGTTGAGATCTAATTTGTTAATTGGTTGATGGTGATGGAGAGTAAAAGAATGCACTTTAAGAGATCTAATTTGTTAGCTTTTCCTTTTTCCTTTTTTGCATTAACGGTAAGTGATGGTCAAATTAACGGTTATTTGATCAATGATTTTAGGAATTGATATCATGATTACACTTAATTTTTAAAAGCTTTGTAATTCCGATTTGTAATAGATTATTTCCTACTAAACTTCAAATGACACATCATAATAAGTAATTAAATATTACATTTTCTACTTTTGTTGTTTTCATTCTAATTTTATTTTTAAGTCTACATAATTTATGGAGATTATAAATAATTATAGTATAATTGATTTGTTGGTAGGATTTTTTTTTGAATAATTCTGATCTTAACCATGAATATATTTTTTTTGAAATTGGTAGATATATATTTTTTCTTCCTGCAGTCCGTGAGATTCGAACCTAGGAGAGAGTTGTGAGTTTCACTTCTCCTGGTTAACTGCACCATGACAGTTGATTCATCTTAACCATAAATATTATGGTACAGTGTAGTCATTACTTTGAATGGAGTTTAAGGGAGAAAAGTACAAATCTTTTTTATTTTCCAACAAAGTCACAAAATTGTCTCCATATATAGTTTTGGAAGTCTCAAATGATTACTCTAGAAGTATGATAATCGAGCACTAGAAAGTGAGGATTATGCTTTCTTGTGGCTTTTGACTTTTGAACTTGCATTTTCTGGAAGATTTTGATAAGGTAGAGGATTTTTTTTTTGTTAACGGTTTAAGAGTTTGTTATTTCAAAGGCAAAAGGTGTCAAGTAAGAACATTGTCATGACAAAAAATATTACAGAACCTCAGGCCTTAGAGTCATCTTTAAATGTATCAGAATTGGGAACCAAACTAGAAGTACCAATCAGTAGTTAACAGAAGATATAGTTCATAAAAATATAGGGCAATATCATGTCTCAGGATTCTCCAAATTGTTCTGAGAATCCACTTCAGGTGGAATTCTTGAGGATGATGGAATAGAAGGGGGGATGGAAGACTCCACCATTTATGAAGCCATATCAGATGTATATTGTAGCATTTCATTTGTAGAGGATTTAGAAGAATCATTTGTGTTATGTGACTAGTTGCACGTTGAATTAGTATAATACATTAATTTGTTTTGAATTAGATGCCTTATGTACAATTTGATACTAAAAGCAAATTGTGTACGTGTAGGTGTCAACTTTCTTTTAATCCCATTAAATATGCATTAACATGCTACTGTTTGGTTTCGGCTCATTTCTGCCAAAAATGTTTTTTTGTTAATGATAGGTGATTTTATTAATATATGAGAATGCCAATAAAAGTATTGCAAAGTATTGTCCTAAAAAATATTACAATAATAAAGACTCGTCACACAACAGGTGACCTTCAAAAAATGGTACAAGTTTATTTTTATAGCCAAAAAGAAACCCAGCCACAGTAAGCTGTCAAAATCAGCAAAGGAATTCAATCAACCAGAGGTTAATCACGAGATGGAAGAGCAGGAGTTCCAGTGTCACACTCCATCTCACTGAGGGTATTGCTGGGTGGTATGTTACTCTGTTCCATGCCGCTGCTCTGTTGAAATGAAAAGATTGCCCTTATATTTTCACATTTTTCAAAACCTGTAGCCAGAGAAGCTACCCAACAATGAAACAAAGCCGAAATATCACTGATAATCATATATTGAGTCTTGTATAAACCCCTAAATATTCTGTTGTTTCTCTCCTGCCATACAAGCCAGAGAACGACTTGAACAAA
>JAMKQA010009580.1:0-10163 GCA_024699735.1 Posidonia australis | reverse complement strand
GAACTATTGAGGCTCAAGTTATGGATATAGATATACAAGCTGAATACTGTGTCAATCTTAATTGGGCTCAGAAAAAGGAGCTGAGGCTTGAACATCTGAATTTACTTAAAGAACAAGAGCTATATTGGAGGCAAAAGTCCAGAGTTTTGTGGTTGAAGGAGGGGGATCTTAATACCTCCTTCTTTCACAATATGGTCAAAAGTCATAGAAGGACAAATTCTATATCTTCATTATTACTTAATAACAACATATGCTTCTCTCAGATGGAGATTAGCAGAGTAATTGAGGAGCATTTCACTTTGCTCTTCAATAAGGGTCCCAGTCCTCACCACAATCTTTATTGGGACACCCTAATTGCTACCAAAATACCATCTCTTGATTTGTTAGAGGTGCCTTTTGAGGAAGAGGAAATAAAAGCTTCTATCTTCAATTTGGTTGGAGAAAAATCTCCAAGTCCTGATGGCTTTCCTATGTTTTTTTTCCAACAGTTTTGGGAGGTTCTGAAGCATGATATTACATCTGTATTTCATTCCTTCCATTCTGCCTATGACCCCAACTTTCTGGCTCCAATCTACCAAACCTTTCTGGCACTTATACCTAAAAGAGTGGGTGCTAATAGAATTCAGGAGTTTAGACCTATAAGCCTAGTAAATAGCCTTTACAAAATTATTACCAAAACTTTGGCTGCTAGATTGGCTCCTATGTTGCATAGGATGATGGATTCTTCCCAGTATGCTTTTCTACCTGGGAGATCCATTGTGGATTGTTTCTTGGTTGCTCAAAAAATACTACACTATATGAAAACATATAAAATCAAGGGTTATATATTGAAAATTGACTTTGAGAAAGCCTTTGACAATATCAAATGGAATTTCCTGTTAGATTCTTTGGCTGGAATGGGGTTTGGGGATAGATGGATCTCTTGGATCCGTATGTGCATATCCTCTGCTAAGTTCTCTGTATTGGTAAATGGTACCCCTAAAGGATTCTTTGGGGCAGCCAATGGGTTAAGACAGGGTGATCCTTTATCCCCCCTGTTATTTATCATTGCTCATAATGTCCTAAATGCCATGTTGCAGACTGCAAGGAGGAACAATTTGATCTCTGGGATTAACTTCCCTCATGGGGGCCCTTCTATAATTAATCTGCAATATGCAGATGATACCTTGCTTTTTTTGCCTGATAATACTGAAAACTTGATTAATATCAAAAGAATTCTATGCTGCTTTCAGACTTGTTCTGGGTTAAAAATTAATTTCCTTAAATCCTCATTGTCTGGTGTGGGGGTTTCCCAGGAAGAATTATTGTCTTCTTGTGATATTATGGGATGCGTCAAGGCTGACCTCCCCATCACCTACTTAGGCCTGCCTTTGCATTATAAAAAAAGCAAATTGTAATAGTTGGGCTCCTGTGATTGAGAAAGTAACCAACAAACTTTCATCCTGGAAGGCCAAGCAGTTATTTTTAGGGGGAAGGTTAGTTTTGGTCAATGCGGTTTTATCAGCAATACCTACATACTTTATGTCTATGCTTCACATGCCCATGAAGATAGAGAAAAAACTGGATAGTTTAAGAAGCAATTTTTTTATGGAATTCCAATTCTTCTACAAAATAGAGAATACACCTTATCAGATGGTCCAATATCTGTAGGAGTAAAAAAGAAAATAGTTGGGGGATCAAAAATCTGAGGAGTTTTTGTGCAGCTCTTAAAAGTAAATTAAGTTGGCAATTTTGTTCAAGTAATAGCAATCCAGTTTGGAAATCTCTCATTCATGCTAAATATTTACACAAGGGTCCTGGGGCTATTTTGAATACCCTCTCATCCACCTACTCTCCCTTATGGAGGCATATCAAAAAAGGATTCAACTTTTTTACTTGCTTCTCTAATGTCACTGTGGGTAATGGTTCCAATACAATCTTTTGGAGACATACTTGGCACAATGACACTCCTCTGTGTTTATTGTTCCCTGAACTTTATAGTATTGCTAGATTTAAAAAGGCTTCAATTAAAAGAACTTTGCAGTTGTTTAATATGGATTTCAACAGATTATTTCATTCATTCCACTGTGATGCCTGCAATTCCAACTTGCTTCAATTACAGTTGGAAGGCTTTGTTAGTATTCTGCAGTCTTTATCTTTGAATACTAGTGAGGATGAATTTTGTTGGACTCCCTCAAATACTAATACCTTCACAGTGAAAGCTTCCTATAACCTTATAAATGATGGAGGCCTACGCAATGTTTTTTTCAAAAGTATTTGGAGGAGTTACTCACCACTAAAGGTATTTGCATGGTTAGCCATTCAAAATAGGAACTTAACAAAAGAAAACTTACTGAAACGAGCTTGGACTGGGTCCCACTTTGTATTTTTTGTTCTGTTAGCATTGAAAGTAATACGCATTTGTTTCTTAATTGTTCTTTTGCAAGGGAGATTTGGAGGTTCTTCTTGAACTCTCAGCTTCACCCTGGTTTTTTATCTGTTGGTGACTTATTCCTCTCCACTCCTGATCTTAAGCATTACTTGTCTTTCCCTGGTTGGTTTTTGCTTCTCCAGATCATCCTCTGGTTGATTTGGAGAGAGAGAAATTGTAGGATATTTCGCAATACCAATAAGTCAGGTTTGGGGATTATTAATGATATTATGTGTTTGATGAAATTTTGGGTGGTAAATCTTGTACCAGGTTTCGAGAAAGAAGAAATGTTGCAGTTTGTCACTGCAATGACACCACATTCTGAGGAGCCTATTGCTGCACCTTCTATTCCCTTCTCTCATGCACCATCAGGAGAGGCAGCTTAGGATGCCATGAACGAACGAATGAATGAAGTTGGCCCATTAAAGACATATAGAAAAATAGATTTTTTGATGCAATACTGATTTGTCCCATTTTTGATAATTATTTTGAGCAATATGGTGTTTTATATGGAACTATATGGTTTTCTTGGGACTGTATAGCCTATGGGTCTGTAATATTACTGAACTTTATATTTCTTATCTGGCATTGATGCTGAAGATATAATATTTATCTCAACCGTTAACAAAAAAAAAAAAGAAGAAGAAGAAATCGTAGAGAGGCCTCAGGTTTTTTTTTTTTTGAAATCAATATATTATATTTTTTTTTCTTCATAGATTTGAACCTATTAGGAGATATGAGTTTTATTTTTCCTAATCAATTGCATCATGACAAAAAAAACTGCATCATGACAATTGGTTTAAGAAGGTCTCGTGATTCCATGTGGAAAGTTTTGCCAAACAAGTCCAGATTGAAAAGACATGAATCAAATTTTCTGCTTGGAATCAATTTCAAGGATAATTACAGAATGTTGGAAATATTTTAAATATATTATGTACAATTGCAACAATAAAATCAACATTAATATATCAATAAGAAGTATTCATACCAAGATCTAAAATAACCCATATCAATAAACGTATGCATATAACAAGACAATCAAGAATAAAATAGAATATTAGAAACTTATCAAATTGAGTCATCTTCTATGGACTAATCTTAAAGAAAACAACATCTCACATGTTAATATAATAGGTTTAATATGCCTTCCTCCTAGGATAAAACAATCTCACGTGGTCAAAATGTATCGAAGTCTGTCCATATTTAATCGTTGACCAATACACTAATCGTTGGAGATCTTAAAGGAAGCAAAGTAGGGAAGGAAGAGATGAGAGATAGAATGAAAAATATTTGTATCCCTAACCATGGTTACAAATTTCGACATATGTCGACAAAATTTCACCAACATGTGTCGGATTTTAAAAGAGGGGAAACGACATTATAGGGTATTTCCAGGTTTACTGAGTTTCGATGTCGAGTTTGGCATGTCGTTCAATATGTTGAGTTTTTTCAACTGAGTGAACGCGTGTCGTCCAACATGCCTAATAATTGCTGTAGACACGGGTTTTTTTTCAGGTACTGTTATTCTCTCATCTTCTCCTGCTAATCTTCTTCTTCTTCTAGGTTTACTGTTGTTTTCTTCTTCTTCAAGGATTCTTCAAGGTTTTTTTGGGAGAACGTGCACTTTCTACATTAAAGGTATGGCCTGTTGCTTTATTTTCATCGCTTCTCCCTCTTTTCAAGGATTTTTCATAGATTTTTCATGGATTCTTCACCGGAAAATAGATCTCTACTCTTCTTCAAGGGTTTTTATGGGCTCTTGAAGAGTTTCGCTAGGGTTTTACTTATTTATTTGATTTTACAACAAATAAAGATCATTTTTTTTGTTTTTGCTTTAGTTTTTAATTAGATCTACCATAAAAATACATAAATCTTAGGTTTTTGTATATAATATTTTTATTTCTTCATTTTTTTTGTATTTTAATGTTAACTTGAAAATCAATAAATCGATAAATAAAGGTAAAAAAAATAAAAAAACATATTTTAACTTAATAACGGTAAAAAAATAAAAAAAATCAATAAATTTTACCTAATATAGGTAAAAATCAGAAATTCAGATATTTTAAAAATCAAAAATTCAAAAAATTTTGAAAACATTGAAAAGAATTCAGATATTTCATAAATAAGTTAAAAAAAAAAGGAAAATAATAAGAATTTGAAAAATGAAATTAGAAATATTATTATTAGCAATGTTTCAGAAAATTAGAAATAATATTAAATGTACATATTATTAAATAAAATATCTCAACAAATTGTAAAAATCATAAAAAAAAGTTAAAAAATAGAAACACATTTTAAATGCATGAGTATTTTTTTCATATCATTAAACTAGTTTAATTTTTTGTTTTCAGTCTTTACAATGTCGAGTTCTGATAGACTTCAAAGTAATGGAAGTGGTAATGATGAGAGTTTTGTTAGATTTGATGATCCAAATTGGTTGCACAGATATGCTGTCAACAATGACAAATAAAAAATAGAATGTAAGTGTTGTGGAAAGAGAATGATGAGTGACGGTATTACAAAATTGAAGCAATACAATGTTGATGGAAACAACAATGTTAGTAGAAGCATGACATGCCCAACTGTCATTCGTGATCAGATTAGAGAATTATTAAAGGACACAAAATCTAAGAAAAGTGATAGGACGAAAAGAGACGAATGATTTAAGAAGATTCTGTTTGATGAAGGAGAGCGTGAATCCATCATCGCACCAGATTCAGATGATGATACTGTGTTTCTTCTAGATTGTCAAACTCAAGATGAGAGAGACATGTATAAGAGAACTATAATAGAGTCAAGAAATGAAGAATAACATAGATAACAAATTCAGATATTCCATCGTTCTAGAAATGTCAAGGAAAGTGGAAGTTGTAGTAGCAGTGCACACAAAGACAGGGGTAAAGGCATTGCAGGTATATTTACAACATATAGTCAAAAGTATGATAATTTAGATTCAACAACATGTAGAACTAAAAAGTCAAAGTGGAAGACTATCAAAGACATGTTTAGATATGTCAAAAAGAGAGTTAGTGAAGCTGTGGCCAAATACGTGTTTTTCAACGCTATTTCGGCGAATACTACAAAGGGATCGTATCTACAACATATGTTTAATGTAGTAGCCAAAGAAGGTACGACAATAAAAACACTACTGATTATGATATAATGAGCAAGTATCTTAAATCAGAAAAGGAAAAATTAGAAAGTTACATTAATAGCTTAGAACGACAATGATCAACCTAGGGGACTATTATGTGTGATAGTTGGACAAACACAACCAGAAAACAAATTATCAACTTCATTATTCACTGTGATGGCCGCACAATTTTTTTAAAGTCTATTACTGCTTCTGATGTTATTAGAGATCATAGATGTCTTTATAAGCAAATAATGAAAGTTATTAAGAAAGTGGAACCATCAAATGTGGTTCAGATTGTCACTGACAATGGTAATAATTTCAAAAAGGCTGATGAAAAAATCATATCCAAGTATCCTATTTATTGGACACCATGCGTTGCTCACTGTATTGATTTGATACTTTAAGGACTTTGGTAGGACAAAGTTAGTGGAGAAGACTGTTAGAGAAGCAAAGGTTGTAAGAAACTTTATTTACAACTACTCCTATCTATAGGCTTTTATAAGATCACCTAAGTATTGTGGTGGTGACTTGATTCAACCTGGAGTTATTTGATTTGCAACAAATTATATTACTCTACAATCAATAATTGATAAAAAAAACATACTAAAATACATGTTTAATCCACAAGTCTAGTATAAATATCATGAAAGTGATATTCCAATTGGTAAGTGAATAAACTCTATAATTAATAGTTAGTCTTTTTAAAAGGACGCTCGAAAAGTAGTGGACATAATAAAGCTGGTTTCAAAGGTCCTTCGCTTGGTAGATGGTGATAAGAAACCTACAATGAACTTCTTATATGAGGCAATGATGTTGATAAAAGATGTTGTAAAAGATGCAACATACAGAAGTTCAAAGGGATACTTGAAGATTATCAAAGAAAGATGGTTCAACATGCTTCTTTACCTTTTGTATGAAGTTAGTAAGTAGTTTGATATATATATTTATATTTGTCATAATTATGTTCACATTATAATTGGTTACTAAATGACTTTTTTTTTATCAATGTACCATATTATTTAAACCTAAAGTTCCAATACAATCATGAACTTGAGAATCGTACTGTTTTACTATCTTCTATGAATGGTATTAAAGAAATTGAAACCAAATGTGGACATTCAAATACATGCCTTGAATGAAATTAAATACTTAAAGAATCAAATGTTTGGATTTGGAGATCCACGAGCGATTCGTGGTCGTACTTCGATAACTCCAAGTAAGGATTTGATTTTTTTTTTCATAATATTACTGTAAACACCCCGATTTTGAGACGGCTCGTAGAGGAACTCTCAAGAAGATGTTGCTTTGGATACGGCAAGCCTAACCTCATTTGAACTTTATCTAGCATCTTGGTTACCCTAAGCTTATAGTAAACCCATGGTCCGATTAATAATCTAGGCAGCTAGGTAGAGAGCACTATACTGGAATACAAATGTGGAGCACCAACATAGTGCACCAATGTGTAGCACCAAGCTGACGCACCAAACTGGAGCACCAAGCTGGCGCACAGCCACTTTTCAGGGTGTTGGCTGTTGGCTGTCCTTCTTCTATGCTTGTAACCTTCACTTATGAATATTCCTCTACGAAATTACCCAAGTCTGTTGGTTTCCAAGGATTTTAACATCCCAAGACTTTACAACTTCATCTCCTTTAAAAGCCACCCATGAGCAACACTTTGAGCTCTCTTGGCAATTCACCATCTCTTAGCAACCTGTACCTCTACTTCTAGAGCACCCTTTTTGCATTCCTGAACATCCCTAGTTGTGTCCAAAGCACCAAGGAGAAGACGCCTCGAGCCACCCAAGGAGAACACATAATAGGTAAGTTCCCTTACTCATCTTCACATGGGCTTTGCATGATATTCTGAATAAAACTTACATTGTAACTAGGCTGATATAATGTTTGTACGCTGATGTTTCTTTGTACCTTTTTATTTAAATTGGATGTTCATAGTGCTCCTTTATCTATCCATTGTTTGTTTATCATGATGGTTTCTTACACTGTGTGATCTTTTTGGGCAATGTATCACAGTCCTATGAGGCCAGTGGTCATGGACTACGGATTGTGATGCAACCCTAGGCTTGCTTCATCATGCCCCCTATGCTCCCTAAATCAGCTAGGTAGTTGCATGAATCCTAAAATCCTCCCTAAGTAGTTGCAGTCCTTGAGAACCCATGAATATGCATAGATAAAGAGAGGGTGAAATGAATGTTTTAGACTTGATTATTTAGTATGATTATGTTCCCTGGCATCTAGCTAGGTTAATGATCTGAATAATCAGTAATATAATTAGTTGCACACACATAGCCCAGGCTCTGAAATCAAATTGCAATCTGAAGCAAGGTATCTGGAGTGCACCAACCTGGCGCACCAGGCTGGAGCACATTCCTGGCGCACCAGGCTGACGCACCAGTTTGGTCACAGGAAGCAAACAGTAGATTTGCATCATGATTTGCATGCCTTTTTGTTTGTTTTAGACTCTGATCTTTGTGGTGTTTGATCTCTAATATACCATGTTCATTCCTACACAGTTTCATCATGTAATAGCTTTATTTGCGTTAGTCTTGCATCTAGTAAGGTTGGCTTACCACTAGGGTTTGGTGAACTGGTTGCTTTCCTGGACTCTTTGTGTAGAGTTCTTTTGTACCAGTCCATGATCCAGACCCAAGCAACATAGTTGGGGTTCATTGGCTTTTATCGAAATAAGAGTTTTGTGGTCTTGTGTGAAGCTTATTGCCCTTGAGCACAAAACCCATGTCATGGTGTCTTGGTTTCATTCTTTCTTTTATGGCTTTATGAGAAAGAGATGAGTCCATATGTGATCAAGTTTTCTAGAGGTCTAGGGTGCATATTCAGATGGTCTTAAGCATGCTTGCAAGGTTTTATATTGCATAGCATATCAATCTAGTTCACTGTTTTCATATGTGATTTCTGGGTTTCACTTCAGTGGCACACATTACTGGCACACCTTAGTAGAGCACATAGGTGGCACACCAGATTGGAACACCAGTCTAACGCACCAAACAGGCGCATTTGCCTTTTTCAGTGCACCAACAGTGGCTTTTAGTATGATATTTAGTATGGTTCCTAACTTGCTTTACTTCTGGTTTTCTTTGGGTGCTCGCCTGGACATATCAGTGTGACTCCAGTCTGATTTCATACTCATTTATGCATGATAGCTTAGGTTTTGCATGTAGCAAAGCGAGGACGCTAATCACTCGATGTTACTGGGTCTATGATTTTATCCGTGCAATAACTTTGCACCGGTATTCGATCTATGACTTGAGTAATCTATCAGAGCATTAGGACACATCTTATAGTCCCTCTACCCATGTTTAGCATAAGACACCACTTGCATATAGAGTTACATTACATATCGCCCTCGGGCGTACAGAAACAGGCTAAAAAGTCGACATTTCCATATAAGAAAACGAGAAACCCATGAAAGAACGATTTCTCTGGCGCACGAGGGTGCCTAATACCTTCCATGTACGTAACAGGGATCCTTGCCCAATCTTCTGGTTCATGTTGATCTTTTCCATTGGTTTATCGCACAGTTTCAGTGCTTTGAAACAGTTTTCCTCGTCTCTCGTTTTCAAATAGACTAGGTGGCGACTCCTGCATCTTTATTATTATTTTTTATCCCTTTTTGCCGTGACTTCGCTGGCTCTCGCGCAGTTGACCTTTCGCACCACGCACGAGGCTATCGAGGGTAGACGTGGAAACCGGGCCGGCCTAGTCTGGCCCGATCCACAAAACAGGGGGCCCGCCCCAGCATAGACCGGGCCGGGCTGGGCTGGGCCTCCTTTTGGAGGTCATGGGCCCGGCACGGCCCTTGGCCCGTCAGTGGGCCGGGCTGCCGGGCCGGTCCATTGGGCCCAAATTTTATTTTTAAAATTACTTTTTTTATTAATAAAAAAATATTTTAAATACGTCATTTTTTTACATAAAAAAATACAAAAGATATTTTCATCATTTTTTTTAGATTTTTTATTTTTACAATTTTACATCAATATTTATTTAATTGTGGAGTTTGTTTTGCCTGTTGAAGTTATTGTCGCATCATCGTCTTCTTTTGATTTAGAATTCAAGCTCAATCCTTGGAGCCGGTCAATCGCATCGTACCAATCTTTTAAGCAGACGGAGGCCTCTACAGACTTCTCTGATAATCTACATCTTTCATCATTTAATACTCTTTTTTTTGCTGAAAATGCAGATTCCGATGCCACAGTTGACGTCGGAATCGTTAGTAAATCTTTTGCCATTTTTGCTATTATAGGAAACCTAATTGTTGTAGCAGACCACCACTTTAATATATCTAAGTTATCAATTTCTAAATCACTAAAAGCAATTGGGGATTCAAAATAATTATCTAATTTATTATTTGTACTTGATTTTATATATTTTTCCTTCTTTTTATTTAATCTACTCTATAAAGAACTACCACTACTACTACTTGTTTGTGTTCCTAAAAAACTAGATGCTTGACCACTAGATGTTTCACCATAATTTCTAACATATTCTTCAAATAAATTATATAAAGTTGTCTTAATTTTATCATTAAATGAATCTATATACTCATTTTTATTCATATTACTAAAAATATCATCTATAAGT
>JAMKQA010009575.1:0-10638 GCA_024699735.1 Posidonia australis | reverse complement strand
CCCCCCCCCCCCCCCCCACGTATTGGGTGACATTGATGTCACTCACGTAAGTTTTATTAGTGTTTTGTTTCAAGTACATAGTTGAAGGTGTAGTCGTACTCTAGTGCGATTCTCGGAGTTACTTAGCTACATTCAGGTCTGGGTGGAAATTTCTAAGTATTTAATTATTAAATTTTGTCAATTTAGGTTTAATTAATTAATTGGGTAGTTTTTGTAGTGTTGTGTAGCTCTAGGACGATACACATCCTTTGCCATTTTAGAAAGTATTGGGTAATTACTTGCATTTATTTTTCACCATGTCAAAATATCAAAAGAAGGATCATCCTTTTCAAAACTTTTTTCTAAATACTTATCCAATTCAGATTTAAAATTTTTGTTCTCTTTCTTTTCTAATTTCTTCTTGAATAGAGCTTTATTCTCCACATTATCTTTTAACTCATCAGCATCCAAAAAATCTAAATCTGCTTGTTCTTTGCAAGGTAGACTTGTGCATGCATGAAGCTTTTCATAGTGTTCAAATAAAATTTCATTCTCTCATTAACCATTGCCAACAATTCATTTATTTTGTCTTAATCATACACTCTTTCAAAACAAAACTTAACATACCTTACTTTGTAATAAGGATACAACACAACAGCAGCTACTAGCATGAAATTAACTCTATCAAGTTTTCCCTAATACTTGTCAATTTTTGCAAGCATCTTTATTGCCATAGCACACAAACATGAATCACTATGCTTGCACCAAGTATTAAAAGGCCTTCAATCTTGCAAAATTCATCAAAATAACAATTAGAAGAAACATACAAGTTAAAAGACAATGGCTGCGTTTGTTTCTCCACACCAGCCGCTTCAGCTCTCACGTGGAGTGGTTTCTCCGAGTAAACACGTCCGATATCGTCGGAAGGGAACAGTTGCATGACGCTTCAGTAATTGTAGTTGAAGAAGAAAATTGAGAGTGGGTTGCAGGCACCTCTAGTTGGGAGCGGATGCTTTTCGGAGTAGCTACTGTAGAGCTTATAACAGAGATCAGCTACAATGCTGATTTTGAAGAGCATTAGGTAACCCGGAGTGGAAGACAAACGCAACCAATGTTTTAGTAGCATCAAAGAAATGCTTCAGAAATTTAGTTAGAACCAGTGCATTATCCTAATCCTTATTAGTTGGGAGTTTCAAATTGAACTCATATTTAAATTATGGTTCTTGTTCCTTCATTCTTCCAAGTATCTTCTGAAATTTCC
The DNA here is from genome assembly GCA_024699735.1 of Posidonia australis. Classification (NCBI taxonomy): domain Eukaryota; kingdom Viridiplantae; phylum Streptophyta; class Magnoliopsida; order Alismatales; family Posidoniaceae; genus Posidonia; species Posidonia australis. The sequence continues at coordinate 9,398 of JAMKQA010009575.1, read as the reverse complement.
AAGTACAATCAAACATTAGATATGTAGAGTTCAACCTATTTGGAACATCAAGACATAATGTAGATTTGCAAGTTATTCCTTCTTGTTCTACACTAGATTTAAATGGTTGTACTCTTTGAGGAGAAGTTTTAACATATTTCATTGAAGCATATATTGCACTTATAGCGTCTTATATCTCATGCATGCCATCTTTGACAATCAAATTTAAGATATGTGCACAACATCTCAAGTGAAAAAACTTATCATTTAGTACAAGCTTCCTCTTTTTAGAAAGTTATTTCTTCAAATAGTTAATTGCAACATTGTTGGAACTAGCATTATCCATAGTTATTGCAAGGACATTATCTATTCCCCAATCAAGGAGGCACAATTCAATGATTTTACCAATTTCTTTATCCTTATGACTATAAATTACACAAAAATTTATGATTTTCTTGTGTAATTTTAAATTATCATCAATGAAAGGGTTGTAAGACACAAATAAGAAACATTTTGTATTAATGTCCAAGTGTCTATAATAAGGCAAATTCCAAACTTAGAGTTAGCTACAAAAGCTTTCAACTTTTTCTTTTCATTCTCATAAAGCTTTATCAAATCTCTAACCAATCCTCTATGGGAAATAGGCATAAACTTTGGTTGTGCAACAAACATGAATTGATAAAATCCTAGATGTTCAACAAAACTAAATCGCAATTCATCCATGACAATCATTTTAGCAAATGCCTCTCTACTTTTTTCCTAATCAAATCTCCATTGAATGAGTTATGGTTGTGCAACATTCAATGCCAAAGATTTTTGCTTCTTATCATGAAATGCATTCTTAGGGCATTTACTAACATGACCACGCAATGTACTAGTAGTAGAGGAAGAAACATAATATGAACAACAGTAATTGCATTTTACCCTTTTACAGTGCCAACATTATCCTTTTTTTTACTGAAGTGTTCTCATACATCAAACTTTATCTTGCATAGCCTTCTCTTAGAAACTTTAGCTTCAGAAGATAGAATAACCTCATCAGTAGTTCTTTCTTTTGAGATGTCATGTTCATTGTAATTGATTGGATTGTTTCATTGTTATCTTCAATGCTTGCCATCTACAAAAAAGCAATAAAAAAAATCAAACATTGTATTCATTGAATAACCTCACTCCAATAACAAACGGCAGTAAACCACAAGTGGAGGAGTAACACTGAATAGTCTAAATCTGTAATCACTGAATAAAGCAACATCGAAATGTCTAAATCTACAATCACTAAATAGAGGCATCGAACATCTAATTGTCTAAATATGCAATCACTGAATAGTGGTGTTTTTATTTTTTTTGTATAAGAGACACTACCTCCATTAGAGAAGTAATACTATTTGTGGAAGTGGAAGTCATTTTGGAGAAGAGTCCTGGTGTGGGGTGGTGGCCATTGGAGGAGGAAGTCCAGCGTAGGGCAATGGCTAGTGGAGAAGTCCGACATAGGTAATCCAGTGTCGAGCAAGAATACTAGAGAGGAAAAGGGAGTCTAGTTTGTCTAGAGGCAAGACCGATGACAACGTGGAGGAGTCTAGTGGGCAAGACCAGCATGGAGGAAGAGAGAGTCTGGTACTCTAGTGGGCGAGATTGGCTTAGAGGAGTCAGGAGTGGAGTGGAGGAAGAGGGAAGAGGAATAGGACGAGAGTGCGAGACTGGCTTGATAAGGAAGAGGAAGGAGAGGCAGATGACTGGTTCTTAGTTTCTCACGAAGAGATTTGAGAAGGGGAAGAAAGGGGCAGTTCGACGAATGAGTGAGGAGGAAGAAAAGGAAGAATGACAGATGATTGGTTCTCAGTTTCTCACAGAGAGATCTAAGAAGTGGAAGAAAGAGGTGGTTCAGTGGATTAGTATAAAGGAAGGGGAGGCAGAATGGCAATCATGATTCTAAATCTTAATTCTTTTAAATATTTTATATACATATTAACATATATAGTTTATATTAGATTCGGTTCGATTAAATCATCTAATCACAAACCGAACTATATGGTTTGATTTGGTGATATTTGAAACCAAACCAAACCAATGAATTTGAAAAATCAAACTGAATCACTAAAAATGATTCCATTCGATTAATCAATTTGAATGATTTGAATACCCACCCTTAATTGCAGGAATCAAGCTATGGATTAATAATGAATTCATGCATTCTTGACTCCATGATGACGGTAGTCATATGTTTGAGTAGTTGATGGAATGTTTAAAGGAAAGAAGCCTCTATTTTCATCTTTGAATTCTACTATTGGTCTTGATGTTATCACAGTGTTTATTGTAAATTACTCTTATTTTTGATCATGTAGGTTTTGCCTACTTACATATATTGAAGAAGGAGAAAAAAAAGGAAAACGGGGTAATCCTACAACATGAGTGTTAATTTAAATCTAGTATCAAAGTATATTGGTCATTTCAATGGTAAATAAGGGCTATATTTAACATTATTGAGAATAAATATAATTAAAGAGCATTCAACACAATAAAATTCTTTATAAGAAAGATATTAATAAAAAATATACATTTTAATAAATAAATTGAACCAAAATCACAAATATCATTATTGTCCCTCTGCCATAATATTCATGACATAGCAATAGATTTGCTCATGGCCACAGTCCATCGCTGTTCTCAACTCTACGACAAGTCTTCCATCCTACCCTTCCCCGTTCTTATCCACAACCAAGTAACCAACCGTCAAACAAAACCCCTCCCATAATAACACCAAAAACCACCTAACCCAGAGGACCTCCCTGTAAATAACCCAAACCATTCGGTCCCCACCTCCCGCCGTCTGTATTCCCATTTCCGGTTTTTTCCCCCTACACCCGATACGTGGCCGCAGCACACCTCTCCAACCCTCCACGTACCCCACGTTCCCTTCCACCACCTGTCTCGTACGGCTTCCTCCCTAGAAAACACGTACTGAACCGTGGTTAGAGTCCAACCCAACCCCATGGTTAACTTCTGCCTTTTATAAACCCCGCATTCCACCACCTCTTCAGACCACCATTACCAACTTCTCAATATGATGATCGGAGTTCCCTCCGTGGAAATCCCACAGTGGCCGGTGGCGGTAGCCTCTTCTCACCGCCACCTCCACCACCAGGACGACTCGTCCCCCACCACCAAATTCTCCTCCTTCGCCGCCTCCTTGCAGCAGTACCTCCCATGCAACAACGACACCAACGAAGTGTGTTTGGAGGATTACTTTTCTGATGGTGAGTACCATGACATGGTGGATGACAACGTTCCCCTGCTCGACGCGTTCACGTGCGACGAGTTCCGCATGTACGAGTTCAAGGTGCGCCGGTGCGCGCGGGGCCGGTCGCATGACTGGACCGAGTGCCCTTACGCCCACCCTGGCGAGAAGGCGCGCCGCCGAGACCCGAGGAAGTTCCACTACTCCGGCTCCGCGTGTCCGGAGTTCCGGAAAGGGAGCTGCCGGAGAGGGGACTCCTGCGAGTTCGCGCATGGGGTCTTCGAGTGCTGGCTCCACCCGTCGAGGTACCGGACCCAGCCGTGTAAGGACGGGGTCGGGTGCAGGAGGAGGGTGTGCTTCTTCGCCCACACGCCGGACCAGCTCAGAGTGCTGCCGCCCGTGGAGGGTTATGATGGGTCGCCGATGAGGAAGGGGAGGGGTGGGGGAGGTGCGGTGGTCTTGTCGCCGACGTCGTGCTTGGTAGGCCCGGTTTCGCCAAATGGGTCGTCGAGCAGTGGTGGATTTGGGTCGCCGCCGGTGTCGCCGACGGTGGAGGAGGTGGTGATGGAGATGAGGAAACTGCAGCTGCGTAAGAAGGCCAAGGCGGTGGGGATGGGGTTAGGGTGGGACTTAAGGCAGCAGCAGCAGCAACAGCAGCAGCAACAGCAGCAGATGGGGTTTGAGAGGGCAAGGGGTTTCGAAGGGTGGTACAGCGAACCGGCGCCGGAGAAAGTGAGCTTGGTGGAGGGCTCCGTGGATGAGCCTGCGTGGTTCTCTGATATTGTCAACTGAAAAGGTAACTGCTTGGAGTGGTCTATTCATCTTACTATAACAAGAAGTTGATGATGATGATGACGACGACGACGACGATGGAAAATAGATGTAGTAACTTTTTTTGTATATATGGATGATGATGGTGCAGTGGGGAGTGGAAAGGGAGGAAGGTGGTTGGTTCTGTTTTGGGGGTGATCTGAGGATGATGAAGAAGAAGATTGATGGTCTGTATGATTATTCTATTTGGTGTTTTTTTGTTGATATTGGGAGAATTACGGTTGCCAAAGACTGGTAGGCGGTAGCAAGCAACTAAGCAAAGTAAGATGTATGATTACTATTGTACATTCTTTCCACCTCATTTCTATTTTCCTGATGTAATTTTTTCCCCCTTCTGAATTGAGTATTTCTCTCTTTAAGTTTCTGGTGTAATGGAATTAATGTTCGGTTATGGTGTATGAGAAGTTTGTATTGTTGCTATTTTGGTTCTTCTCCCTTTCATTCCTCGACTTTGTGAGTGGCTATTTGTATGTTTGAACGGTGAAGAACAACAACATGCTGTTATGTTGCTTTGCGGAGAGAAGATGCTAAGAATTGGTGGTGGGTGAGGATATGGTGGGGATGAGATTTGCTTTGAAGTGACTGAAAAAATGGAGGAAAAGATCTCCAGATCTACCTGCTTTGGTGGTTGGGATTGAGTTGGGATTTTTTTTTTTTTCTGTTGCTGTATTTGCATAGATATCCGTCTAAAGTCGTCATTTATAAAGTATTCGATATCACACTTATCCTTCTAAATTAATTTATTACACTAGTGAATTTAAAATTTATTACATATATAACTTTTTAAGGTGGGATTGTGACATATATATCTGTAAATCTAATTTCTTTTTAAGATTAACTTGTGTCATATATCTCTGTAAATTTAAATTCTAGTAACAATTGATTAACATATTTCTACTAAAGAAGTATCGAAAATTTTAAAATATCTTTTATATTATAATGTTCTTTCAATTTTTTTTTCTTTTTAAATTCTCAATCTACAAATAGTTTATGCTTCTTTTTGTCTTTTCTTTCTTGGAATCTAATCTCCATCGAAATACTCATAAATAATACTAAATAAATTAATAAAAACAAACATAAATAGGTTTCCTGCATTTACAAGATAATAAATTGTGAGGGATATATTGATAATTTATTGATTTTTTTAATAAAGTTCACTTAAAATGATGTTAAGTTATAGAATGTAATTAGAAAATTTTGACTATTCTCTTAATAGAGATTTGTTAAGAGTTAATTGGAACTAGGTACAATGATATATATATATATGTAAAGAATTTTGAATTTACAATGACATGCGTGATAAGTTAGCTTTAAAAGGATATATGTGCAATGAATTTTGAATTTAAAGGAATTTATGTGTCAAGTTGACTTTAAAAGAACACATGTCTAAGGAATTTTAAATTTGCGAAAGTACATGTGTTAGGTTAAATTTAGAAGCATATGTATGATATTAGAAGGATATACCTGCAAATACCTCTATTTTTTATATTAAAAACAATAAAATCCATGTTTGGGTTTAGAGGGACAGGAATTATACGCTGTGGCGTATGGTTGAATACTTCAAGGCACAAATCAAATGGTGGGGGCATCATCAGGGCATGTACATAAAGAATCTGCGGGAATGAGTAGCGGATTTCAATCTTTAAACTATACTTTACAATATATTGCCAGGATTCCGAAGGGTATTCAATCAGAGATGGTTCAAGTGGAGGAAGGTATATCTCCTCTCCAATAGAATGCAACCATGGAAGCCTTAAACAATCGCTCTGTTGAACGCATGGTGCTGACACGAGCATAAAACAGAAAAGAACGTCGTTTTCGATGGCAATGCCATTGTCGCTGGAATCGCAAAAACAGGGGAAAGGATTGGCTTAAAATTTTTAAAAAAAGAAAAGAACTTAAGAGCTAGAGAAAAAGTTAGTAATATAAGATGGCTGCTAGTTTTTCTCAGGTGCGAGTCCTTTCACGTGAGTTGAAGCGTAACACTAGGTTCTTTGCTTGTAGTTTTCCGGAAAGAAAACGCAACGGAGACAAGACAACAGATGTTTCCATTAAAATATTCTACAGTCTTCTTGGTTCTCTGGGGAAAGTAATATTCTACAGATGTTTCCAGACTGCCACAAAGAGATAAAGGTGACAAGGTGCTCGAACGGAGGACAGAAATATTGATTCGAGTGAGAGTTACGAAGATCGACCCTTTATTTTTTGGGATACCTTTAGACTGTTTGGAATTTTAAGATGCTGCCGTCGTTGTTTCAAAAAAGATACTTATCAAATACATCATGGAATTAGCTACTTGTAGAAAATGTCTTTGCAATAAAGGGAAAAAAAAACTTTTTGTAGAAAATATCGCACATTCTTGGTCTGATTTTTTCTAAAAGAAAATAGAAACTTATAGCACGGGACAAGGTTTAGTCTGATTAATAGTAAGATTAATCAATTTAATATTTTTTAAATGATATATACATATATATATATATATATATATATATTATTTACTTATTTGACAATCAAAAGGGTTATTTGACATATTAATTTGAACAATACAATAAATCGAGTTCTGAATGAATATTTAGAATTAATCTCTGATTAATCAATGGATCACTGATTAATCAATTGACGACATTTTTGTCAACTGATTTACACTAATTGAATCATTGCCTTGCTAATTTGAGTAATCAAACCAGTTAATGGAGAAAATCGCATCGGCTTCCTAAGCAGTGAGTGTCCTGTAGAACTACAAAATTTCTATGGGTAAAATTTCTTTATATAAAGGTTTTCATTCTGGAACTTTTTTTTTGTTAACGGTAATCAATATATAAGTAAAGAGTTCAAACACAGTAAGATTAGTACCATATTATAGTCCTAGGTGGAGTAGAAAATTCCTACCACAAAAATAAAAGTGGCTAACAACAAGCAAACACACCAGGCTAACACTGGGTGTTCGAAATATATCAAAAATAAGGAAGTTCAATTTGTAGATCATTAATCCTGAGAAAGGACTACATCGTCAGAAATCTGATTAGACAGATGCAGAGCATGAGTAATATGCTACAAAACTCGATCACTTATCAGAGATGTAATTGCTCGAATATTGTCATCTTTTTCAAACCCTGAACCCAAACCATTAAACCAACAATGAGAGAGAGATAAAATGGCGTTAGTGATAGTGTAAGAAGAAGTACATTTTCCTCTAAAGATTCTATTATTCCGTTCCTTCCAAATGGACCACAGAATTGTAGGATCGAAAGGTTTCTTTAGAGGGAGGTGAATAGAGAATTTTACTTTTTAATGTTATTATACCCAATTTTAACAATAATCAGAAATGATAAGCAATGTGATTAATCAATTTGTACTTATCATGCACACTTGATGTCACTAAAATTAAATGCACAAGATGAGGATGAGAGTAATTGAAAACACAAACAATTTATAGTGGTTCGGCAACCCCGCCTAGTCTACTCCTCAAGACCCTCTTGAGATTTTTCCCTTATTCTTAAATAATAAAGAACTTACTTGTTGGTTGTTCAACCAACCTCTTCCCACTTCTCTATCTCCGAGAAACTAGAGCCCTTTCTTGATGCTTTACAAGTTGAGACTTCCCTCTCACAAAGCTCGATTACAACAATAGCTTTACAGTATGCTTGCGAGGAGAATAAATGACAGAAGAAATATATCAATTACAAGTATGTCAAGGTGTGTCTTTATGGAGGCTTAAATGAGTCCTATTTATAGCTAAAAGACCCTCATAAATTGTGACTAACGACTAGAAAAACAGTCACAAACGGCTAGTCTTTCGGTATGCCGTTTTGTCTTCCGGTGTGCTGTTTAGATATTCAGTCTGCACTTGACGGGCAATTCAGTATGCCGTTTTTATTTCGGTATATCGATTTTTCCTGAAACGGCATGCCGTTTTATCTCGGTATACCGTTTCTGCCTTCTTTTTTGTCTCCTCAATTTTTCCAGAATTTCGACGCACGTTCCGTTTTCTTCTGTTTCGGTATGTCGATTTTCTTTGGTATGCCGATTTGTTTTCTTCTTCTTTAAAATCGGAAGGTCGATGGGTATACCGTTCTTTCCTGACTCGGTATGCCGTTTTCTCTTTCGGTATGCCGCTTTATTCTAAAACGGTATGTCGAATTTCCTTCGGTATGCCGATTTTGATACCTCATGAAAAACTCTATAAATATATGATTTTTGTCTTACATGACTTAATCCTTTTTCTGAGTATAGAGTTACAACAAATAAATTCATCAGTCATTTTATTTGTATGAAACTATATCCAAGTGAAATCATCAAAATAACAAAGATATTTCTAACAATCTCCTCTTTTTTGATGATGACAAAAACAAAATATTTAGAATATCAAATTTAAAATGTAGACTCTAAGAGTCATTTGACTTTTCTCCCCCTTAAGCTAAACCTAGCTTCTTCTGGCTTTTTCTCCCCCTAAAGCTAAGCTTCCCTTTTGTCATATATTGATATTCTCATATAATTTCATATCTTACAAATATATGTCATATATTTTCTATTTTCTCCCCTTTTTTGACATAATCAAAAATCATATTTAATAGCAAAACAAATGATCAAAAAAGACATCCAATATATAAGTTTCATCCAATATATAATGTAAAAATAGTCAAATTACAATACAATCAAGGAGAAGGCGGATTAATATGTTCAAGAATATCCTGGTGATATTCTTGAAGCTTGTCTTGATACGCCTCAACACGATCAATCAACTTTTTGATAGATTCCATATATTCCTGATGCTTTTGATTCTGTTGAATCATCACTTTTGAAATGAGCTTCTGCTGTTGAATCTGAATGTCCTTCATTTTTGACTGTTGAAGAGTGATCTCAGCCATTTTAAGTTGAATTGCATCCAATTTCTTGGAAATGTCTGAATCTTCTGCTGCTTCATCTTCAGAGCTGGAGTCTTCAGGTTGTGATGGTGGTTGTGATGGTGCAGAGGAGGAACCCACTGGAAGATTTTGAATTTTATTATGAAGTTCAATGGATCGTTCCATTTTGGCAATGGCTTGAGTTCCTAATGGTTTAGTTTTTACTAGAAGACTCGGTTCATCATCAAGAGAGATTTCATAATTCTCAAACAGATATGTTAAAGGAGGACCAAAGAACAATTTGGTTTTAACATGGGTGATACAATGAAAAATAACTTGCCCCTAATTTACAGGAATTTTTTGAATAATAGCATAGACCGCTTTGAAGGTAAGTTCACTTAATTCATCTTAATGTCCTTTCTTTTGAACTAGATTGGCTACTACAATATAGGCAATGATCCTAGATTGTTTAGTAAGCTGTTTAATTTTTGTGGGTTTAAATGTGCTCC
>JAMKQA010009571.1:0-39006 GCA_024699735.1 Posidonia australis | reverse complement strand
AATTAATACATGTGTTGAGAGAGAGAGAGAGAGAGAGAGAGAGAGAGAGAGAGAGAGAGAGAGAGAGAGTCGTGGGGTGTGTTGTGTTGTGATTTGTGAAGAGAGAGCTCTCGTGTTCCAACTTTTGATGGTTGGATGTCTCTCCATCCTCTTTGCCTCTTTTGTCAGTTTTTATTATGAGGATGATGCAACAAACTCCATGTGCGACTTTTTTATGGTTCGCTTCTTCCTTCGGAGTTGGTGTCCAGTCCTCCACTGCTCTCATCGCCGTTAATTTCATCACTTTTTTGTTGTTGTTGCGCATGACAGTACCAGTATCATCTATGATATTTATTTACCTTATTAAAAAAAAAGGAAAAATGATTGATATTTATTTACTCTGCATTTAGCGTAGGATATGGTACGTTTTTTGCATGTGATGGGCACGTGCAGTGTTGAGGTTTGATCAGATTCTGATGGGTTGGTTACTGAAGGTCTGCTTTCTAGCAGCAAATGGAAGAACAAGAATAATGGCAGACGGGTTTTTTGTTTTTTGTTTTACTGGTCTTTGTCTTTGCTATTGGGAACTGGCTGCAACATCAAGGAAATTGAATTCAGCTGGATATGAATTTTTGACTCTGCCTTGCATGGTGATTGCTGCTGGACTTTATATATAAATCAACGATAGATTACAGGCTACCATGTATTCGGTATTCCCCCCTCGTTACAACTAATGCTGGTCAATTTGAACCCAAAGATTAAGGTTGAAGGTAAATTTTTTACCTCTTTTTCATTTTCTCTGCATCGTCTCAACGAGGTAATATTACTCAGTATTTCTAGCTCACGTAATTGCATAACTTCATTCAATTCATCACGACGTTCCATGTCTTTCTAAAATTGTCCAGGTTCGCATAAGTCATAACCACATGGCTTTGTTGCGAATACGCCGAACAAGTGGTATTAATAGTTAATACGGTCCTCAGTCTAGGTATCACAGACTCGAACATCCAAAACCTTCATCAAGCCATCCATATCCAAGGCCCATCCCTACCGTCCATGTTTTTAAATTGGAGCGAAACCGGTATAATTTCAATTAGGCTTGCAATATCCAAAGGGTGATGTGCCTTGTAGACAGACTACTAGCATATAGAGTTATAGGCGATTTGTGCAACATGCCCATCCCTGTACGTGTTGCTTTTTTATTCTGATTTAAAAAGGGAGCAATAGACAAAAACTGGGAATCAATCAAGCCACCAATTTAATTTGGTCTGTTGTAGTCGATGGTGGCAAACTACACGGCAGAATAGCGCAAAAGCCAACGGTAAGGTACTTCTTTCACAGGGATGAGCCACTACTAGGCTCATAACGGCATTATTAATATAATTTTAAACGTACCTGCATTTATTATGCAGGGCGTTTAAATTGCACCAACGGAACAAAGTTACACAACGTGCAAACTAGAAAGAAAATAACGTGATTTCTCGGAGAGTTTTCGGGTTAAAAATAAAATAAATCCATTCTCTCTCTCTCTCTGTGTGTATATATATATATAGTATTATCTAATCACACTTGATGAAAAGGAAGAAGAAGCACAGACTTCTGTAAGTATTTTGACAAAGATGTACCAGAGATTAACCACCGTCCAATGGGTGGATGAAAACTCAAAATTCCAGAAAGGCAAATAACTGATAACATGCCGGCGACACCGTCCACTTGATTAAGCCAGTCATGTGCTCCCTTACATGCCTGCACGTTAATCACCATGAACACATCAACTTGGTGGTAGTAGCGATCCATCACCTCCGACCGAATACGGGGCCACCCACTGCACACAAGCACGTGCAAGTTGCACCCTCCCACCGAAGATAACTATACAAGAAGGAGAGACAGAGAGAGAATGCAACTTAACGCTTCAATCACCCAAGGAAGCATTAACGCTTCATCTTTGAAGTTATCATTAGGAGGAGAAGAAGACTTACTTACGTTAAGTAAAGTGACATGTGCATGCCAAATAAGAAATGTTTACACATGTGCCATGTGAGGTCTCCTGCGTATGTTCCCCTCCGTCGGAACTTAAACAATTTAGGGTAATAAAAATTCTCTTCTCTAGGTATAGTCTTTGGATTACCACCGTCTGGGATCGCGAGCACATACATACCTGATACCTGCTGTGATACCCCTCCAGCATTATCGTCTTCATCATCATCATCATCATCATCATCATCATCATCCAACAACACACCCACCACGTGACCTTCACACTTTCCTCTCTCCATCTCTGTCTTCTTGCATTGCATTGGTTTATCCTTCAATTCTTGCTCCTCCTCTTGCTATTGTAACGAGGAGTTGCTGGTCTACTCTGTCCGGTTCTCTATTTAATATAACAGGGAGAGAAGAAAGAATCCTTGATGGTGCTGAATACCAAGAAGATGGAGGAGGAGGACAGTAGTCTAGCGTAGTGTGGTGGAGTAGGGGACGAGATGGGATTGGGATCCCACTCCAATTAACTCCACCAAGCTCTTCCCAATACCTTAAGTGGTGGATTTGAAAATTCAAGCCTGCACTTTTAACTGTTTCTTTCTTCCTTTTGTTTTTTTGACAAGTGGTGGTGAATTCTGTTTGTCTGGATGTCAACTCTGGTGTTTGGATTGTAGATTTTTGACTCAGCTGATTGATAGAACCATGCAGATCATGAAATCAGTCCTGCTGTCAGGGGCAGTGTGTCTGCAATTAGATTAGTCAGACCCTGTAAAGTTCAACCATGATGGTGCAAATGTGTGAAAGCCAATGGTCTAGTGCAATGACCTTGAAGGATTTTTTTTTCCCATTTTTTGGTAAGAACGACCGTGAAGGATTCGCCTTTGCCTAACAAAGTCCCTGCCAAGGTTTTCAATTTTATGTTTTTCAACACCATAAAACACATAAATTACCAAATTGGGTAAGAAGAAGAGAAGAATGGAATTAACAACTTTTTTTTCTTTTTGCATTTTGGCAACAAAATAACACTGATTAAGGCTAAGAAACCAAAATGTTGTTAGAAGCAATGAACAAAGAGAGAAAGGAAAAGAAAATTAACAAAAAAAAAACCCCATAGCCCTTCTCTCTAGAACCTCAAAAAAAGAGAGTAGGAAATAACCAAAAAAGGGAAAATTTAAAAACTGGGATTAATACTAGTCTTCTCTTAATCTAATCCCCACCCAAAAATTCTCCAAGCTGGGAACTTTCTTCAACAATCATGTCATATCAGCTGCCGGAAATCCGGACCCAAGTGGTGATAATTCAAGAACTCATCGGTCCCCCCGCCGGCACCCGCCACCGCCGCGTCGTAAATTGCGGCCGGGTGGTGGTGATTGTGCAAGAACTGACCACCCTGCTGCTGCTGGTGCTGGACAATCTCCTTCTGGCGGCGGAGCTCCAGCACCTTCCGGTGAGAATTCGAGTGCTTCGACATGACGAACGTCGGGCTAGCGGCCGGTCGGTACTCTGGCACGAGCCTCCCGGACTTGTACCGGACACCGCAGGCGTTGCAGAGCGTCTTGGGCCCCAAAGGCCCGGTGCGCCACTGCGGGGTCTTGTCGGTTGCGCAATGCAGGCACTTCCGCCCGTCAGGCGCCGGCATAAGCCCGTCGTAGGCCGACGACTCCTTCTTCTTCACCGTCTTCGAGGCCTTCGACGACGGCGGCGGCGGAACGAGCAGTTCCGACTCCGACAATGTGGTTGGGGGACTAGACCCCTGGACAAGGAGGAGCCGGGACGTCCAATTCACCGGCGCGGCGCGGGACCGCTTGCTCCGGGCTTTCGCGGGTGGCTTCTCAGAATCCAACGAGGCAGCGGCAGCGGTGGTGGTGGTGATGGTGGTAGTAGTAGCGGTGGTGGTGGTGGAGATTTCGGTGTGGGCTTCGGACGGCGACGACGACTTGGCGCCGGAGATGAGCTGGAGCTTCTCGAGGTCCTCGCTGGAGAAGGACTCCTCCACCAAGTTGGACAACCACTCCAATTCCACCAATTCGTCGTACTAACAGCCAAAGAACACAAATTTTAGAAAAACCCATCAAATTTTTTTGGGTGGAGACATCAAAAAACGTGAAGCGCATTTGTGATTCTGGGATTGCTACGGTTTCCACTTTTCTTTTTGGCTTTTTGTTCTCTCTCTTTTAAAATTTAACGCGCATTTGGAAGGAAGAGAAGGAAAAAAACTGAAGTGGTAAAGTGAGTGAGAAGTTGATAATCTACGGCGTTTCTAAAACCGGGGTAGAATTGTTGTAAAGTATGAATTCTGGAAGGAAAAGTTGAAGGAGACGTCTCTGATGTAGTGGAGCCAAAGAAGAAGAAAAAAGCTTCGAAAATAACGAAAACTGAGATAAAAAGCTGCAACAATGGAATTTTCCATTTGCGTTACTTGCTTCCTAAGCAAAAATCTACTCACTTTTTTTTTTCTTGATTTCATCTGCTCCTCCTCCTTTACATTAAAATTCAAAAATAAACACCAAAACTTCTTTATTTAAAAAAAAAACAGAGAGACATGCTTCCTAAAACCGTGAATTACCCAATACCCACCTCCCATTTCCAGAAGAAAAACCGAAATTCTAGCGTAAAAACAAAAAAAAAACAACCAAAACCCAGAAAGCAAAAATCCCCGTACCGGAACGCAAAGCTCGCCGGAGAGGCAAGGGTCGACCAAGCTGCCGCTGCAATCACCATCCCCGCCAACAAGCCCAGGGTCGACGACACTCCCGGACGACTCATTGGAGCTACAATCCAACCTACCACCACCAGCGGCGGTGGTGGTGGTCGTCACAGTCGAGCAATCCCCCCCGTAGTTACCATCGAACCCAACCTCCATCTCCACCTCCCCACCCCCGGCCAGCTCGAGCACGGCATCCTCCTCGTTGCTGGAGAAGTCGAGCAGGTCCTCGACCATGAAATGGTCGGTGCCCGTCTTCACCATCCCCGTCCCCCCTTGGTGCTGGTGGAGCTTGTCCATCTGGGGGAATTGGGTCGTGGTCCTGTGGTATTCCGGAGCTTCCATTTCAGCACACGAGAGAGAGAGAGAGAGAGAGAGAGTGTTTGTGTGTGTGTTGGGTTCCTGTCTAAGGGTGTTTATTTGCGTTTTGAAGAGTGGGGAGGAGGGAGGGGCAGGAGGAGTAAATAAAGAGAAAGTCAGATGAGTTTTTTTATTATTTAAAGGATGGTGAAAAAGAAAAGGGAGAATTTATCCGCCCAGGTGGAAACTAGGGTGGGTTTGTGAATGACCATTTGAGTTGGGGGTTATTGCAGGGTTGGACCTTGGGTGTGGGGAGATTTTGTAATGTGGCCTGATAGTCTTCACCAATATGGCTTTTTTCCTCGTTGCTGTTGTGAAAAATTCATGCTTTGTGAACTGTTGTTCTATCTCAAGGAGGAACAAATTGTTATGTAAATGTTATTAGAGACATGGCTGTAGTGTACAACCAAGAACTGTGCAATGGTCCTCTGATATAAGACATGCTAACTAAGGTTGTTGTCGGTGCCTTCATGTTACCAACTACAATCCCTAGTAAAAATAATAATAATAATAATTTTACCCATATATAAGCTTGTCCATCCAATTAATTTCTGAGGTCTCAGTCATTCTAATTTCTAACGAATCTCCTCACAATCTAGGCATGGCTAAAACAGTCATCTGGATAACTCAAAAACAAAACGTGACATGATGACAGCTCTCTGCTTTAAAATCACGTCATAAATCAAGAAAAAGAGAGAGGAAAAAACAACCACAACATCAACAAGAAGTAAAGGGAGAAGGAGAAGAAAGTGGAGAAAACAGGAGAAGGTGTCCAAATTTTGGTTATTCCCAAAGGGGATTCAGTTCAACCCCTTACGAACCGATCTAGCAGTGCCTGTCGCTACGACTCGTAGCATCAGCGTCCAAGTTTGTAGGCGGATTCCTCTGCACTTTAATTTTTGCCCTTTTCACTAATACAGAGAAAAAACAATAATAATGAAAATTCCTTTGCCTCATTTTTATCAGCTCCCATTTTTTCTGTTGCTCTTGCTCCCCTTCGCCTTTCGTTTGTGGTGTGTATTTTATTCCTTGGCTCATGTTTAGGCACGACCACTACAGCTCACTCCTCTGCCCCTCCCATTCGCGGCTGTGGATGGCACCAGGTGGCATTCTGGTAATTTTGCCTGTTGAGAGAATTCATATATATATATATGTATATAACTTTGCTTCTTCTTCTTCTTTTTTAGTTTTTAAAATTTTTTTTTTACATGGTGGTGGGAGTTGAGAGCACCACGTCGGAGTGGACGAGAGTCGGGTGGTGTGGTCGGAACGGGTCCGTCGTTGGGACTTTGAGGTGTTTATTGGATTTTCGAGTCGTGAGTTGAACTAGTGATTGTGATTGGTCAGGAATCATACTTTACCTGGTCTTCATCATGATTGGTTTTGTCTACGTCCATGTGTTTTTTTTTACCCTAAAGAAGTAGAAGAAAGAGCTTTTACGTATGCACACCAAAATTTTGATGTACTTGGGTTTTGTTAGCCTTTTTTTTTTTTTTCTCCTTTTCCTTTGGAAATAGGGAGTGTATTTGTGGCTTTTGTTGGTTTGACTCCATTTGAAAAGAACCATTGGATTCTTAGGATTGAGGGGGGACATGAGTAATAGTGTTTCAAACATGATTTTAGTAATATGAGAACAACACATGAATAATAATAATAATAATAATAATAATAATAATATAAGTTATTTCCCACAGAATCCCAAACAATCATTTATACAAATTAGTCTCATAGAGTTACTTTCTAAGCCTTCTCATAATGGAATTTTCTAAAAAGGAAAAATAAAAATAAAAAATGGTGAACAGATAACGCCCTTCGATTGTTTCATATTTTCTGCATGAATCTCAAAATCTGTAGGTGTGGGTCCCGCAAGGGTCTCATTTCTGAGACGGTCCCGATTGGCCGATCGTGGAGGGATCACTGTCCGTCCGATGCAATCCAACACAAACCCACGCAGATGCAGATCAAAGGGTGCCAGCGTCATTCCTCCTCCTGGTATTTCCGGTCACAGCTTCCTTTTTCGTCTTCTTCTTCTTCTTTACTGGCTCTTCCCACTCCCTTTGCTTGGATTAAAAGGAAAGGCTGTGGCAAAGAGAGAGATGGCACCCGGGCTTTGCTTGGGCTGGGGGGTGTTCTCTGTTCATTTCCCCTTTCTCCCCTCTCTTTCTTTCTTGTTTCCCAGAGGAGTGGGGGGGGGTGTTTGATGGGGTATTTTGAAATGCGTAGGATGATAAGTCTGATAGATGGATAGATAGACGGCATCGTAAGGAACCATGATTGACGACGACCACCACCACCACTAGCCCACCACCAACGATACGTCTAACCACTCTTTTGAATTCACAGGACTTTTAACGGTGGACCCCGTGAAGCACGTGATTGGAGCTGGAGCTGGAGCTTTGTGTCAGACCACCATGTGGTCGTTCCACCCTTCAATCTCTCCCCGTCTCTTTTCTCTGGCTATCTGCTCGAAATCTGGCGGTGGCCGGTGGTGGTCGAAGCGTCCATGCTCCATCTCCCGGAGTTGCACGCCCACGACCTTCGTCGTCGGAATTCACGGTTGCCTCCGTCAATCTGCCCTGAAACCCAAAACGACGACAAACACGATGTTGCAAGAACGTAGAGCTTGTGCTGCTTCATATGTATCTGTTATTATTATTATTTATTTATTTTTATTTTTATTTTTTTATTGAGCGAGATGAGCTTGACGAGAGTGGTGGTGAAGTTTGGGCATGACAAATTCTAAATCGGGGTAATAGTAAAATCTGAGAAGGCTTCAGACTCCTGTTTGTTGCCAATGCAAATAGATGGATCAAAACAATGGGATATAATTATATCAAATTGGAGTAAATGCGTTAGAGCGAATGGAAGTTAAAAAACAATTATAAAATTGCGGGAAATGCATAAGATATGTAAGGATTAAAGCATCAAGTAACTATATAATTAATAATTGAATAGTTCATTACTTGCTCCATTGACATGTTGATATCGCTGCCTACTCCGAAGGATAACTAACAGAAAAAGATCATCGATATGCTTGTAGAGATCCAAGGGAAATTCTAAGAGACTATTATCTGTAAGACCTCCCCCTTATGAAAGCGTGGAGAATTAGGGGTAAAAGCCAGGTGACCACAAACTTATATTCCTCAACAAACTTTAATTGACTCAATATAGGTATCAAACAAGTTCAAATACAAGACTAAATGATGGTTCTAGCTCTCACCGTGTCATTGAGCCAGAGCCCTGTTTACTACACACACGGTCTAGAAACGAAAGAAGACCTCCTTATCATCAACTACTTCCTAGGAAGAAACATAAGTCAACTAAGCATAGAGGAAAGCACCATTCCAACTACTACATATGACATTAATTTCTTCAACAAATGATCTCTATTTCCAGGACGGTTATTGCTCAACCAATTGGCTGTCTGTTGAAGTAAAACCAGCAAGGATGCACCATGCCATAGCTTGAGCTCTCAAATATCAACTAGGGATGCAAACAGACGTGGAATATCTGTCTTGTCTCTCTATATGTATTCGTTTTTTTCAGAAAATCTAGATTATCTATATCCGTCTTGAATGGATATGGATACTGATATTATTTTGCGGATCTTCTATATTAGATTCGTGTCCATTATCCATATTATATCCGTATTATATAAATATATTCTTTGATTTGATTGTAATATGCATATGTTTAATGACAACAATCATAATTTACTAATTTTCATATATTTAGTCATGTCACTTACATATATTTGAAGTTTTAGACACATTTTTTTTTTATATATTCTACTATATTCATTTTTTTTTAATCCGTATTCATCTATCAAATATCTATACCGTATATATATCGGTTTTTTAAAGATATAGATATACACTTTCATATCTAGATAATATCCGTATCTATATTCGTATCCATATTTAAAAAATAGATACAGATATAGTAACACTTATAGATATGTTTTCTATAAAAATATACAATCATCTGATGGATTTATAGAAAACAAAATTGATAAGCACGGACTCAATCATCCCCACTGAGAGCTTGTAGAGTGTCCGTACACCCAAGGCAAGATGTGAGGAGACAACCAATTATTAAGGACCTAAATGTATGAAACAGACATGTGGGACTCGCATCCCTGCAAAAGAGGCACCAATTTAGCTGTCCTCTTCCGTCTTCTTGCAGCAAATGAGGTGATCCCACCATGGCCATCTCCAAGCGCCCAAGATTGCTCATCTCATCTGCTTTTGCCGTGATGGGTAGATACCGAAAAACCACTGACACCAACGTTATAGTTTCTCTATCCTTACTAAAGACTCCCAGCAAGTTGAAAGCTGAAAAGAAAGGTAGCAATAACTCTTGCATGTTACCATTTGTTTCCTAACCAAACGAATGGAGGCCGCCTATAAGCACTAGACTTTTTGAATTGTTACCAGTTTTCTCACGTTTGAAATGGAGGAAAGAGATGTGCACCTGTTATTCCAATCATTCACATTTTCTACACACAAATTTCCAAATGCTATCGTATATCATACCACAGCGGCATCATCATAAAGCAGAGGTCTGCCATTAGTTTCTGACCTGAGGAGTGAGGAGCTTGCAAAAACGAAAACGAGACAGAAACAACGAGAGAAAAGACGATTCATCAAATTTTGTGCTCGAACCAATTATTCAGATGATGGAAGTCAAAATGCCTTCTTCAAATAGCAATGTCAGTCAGGCCCAGTCTACAAGAGACGAGAATGCTACCACCTACCAGAAGAATCATTTGACACTGCTGAAACGAAATTACATGCTAGGACAATGATATTCTTCAAAATGAGATTGTATCCATCTCCAAGGTAACGAAATGAAATCCCCCGTAATTGTTTTGTTAATTTTCTTCCTCTCGGTTTACTTATAATCAAATTACATACTACTACATAAACCTCTTTAGTCATGTAAGTGCCATATCTTCTTAAAATCATAAAATACAAAACAAATGGTAAATGATTCAACCGTACATTTGTTCGTTTTGGGAGGGCTACAGCCGTACAGGAAATATTTGAGAACCAAATTTACCAAGGTTTGGCAGGTAACAAAAAAATCTAGGGCAAAATCAACTGAAAATTTCAGCCCTACTCTAATAATTACATGTAGGGGACCCAGAAAATTGGAGCTTTGCGCCACCCAAGTAGAAAGGCTCCAAGTGTCCAACTTAAATGATACACGCCCAGTGTCCGGATACACTTAAACGTTGCCTGACTTTCGGCTTGGGTAAACCAAAAACGTGATCATACTAAAAGTCAAAAACAGTTTTTAGCTCTAGGATATACTGTTAAAACGAGAACCATGCATACAAGACACCCCACAAGACAACTGTGAAATATGGGGACAAAAGCCAATTGAAAAATAAAGGGACAAAAGGAAATTAAAGCAAACAATAAGACACATCAATATATCGTAAGATACTGGGATGAATCTAAAATTCTAGCTATATAAAACACAATGTAGAATAGAGAAGCATTAAGCCGTTGCAACACAACTACACGAACAACGAAATGTTTAATCTGTCAAAGCACAGTTGGTAGAATCTAAACTGCACTTGAGGTTTATTTGATTACATACTCAAATGGTAAAACGTCCTTCTGATTGTACCAGAGTTAGAGGTTGAGAATTGGAACACCACAGACATCCATTATTAGCTGTATTAGAAAAACAACAAAATAAACCAAAACAAATAGACAAAGGAGTGATATCAGAATATGCCCAAAATAAATTACAAAGTGCCGTAAAATAACCTTTCTGCAGGATTTCCTACTAAAGGCATGCTGCATGTACGCTCATGTGGGCTACCAATAACACTAAAATCTCATCTGTTTTGCAACCAATGGCATAGCTTTAGGAAGCAACACGGACACCTTGATCTTGAAACGTGTCTCACGTTATAATAAAGTTGGTTCATAATTTGAGAAGTGCAACAAAATGGAAAGGTGGTTTAAATAAGCAAACATATATGACGTATCCTACGAGTAGAATGCCACATGAAACCATCCAATCTATTGCTAACACCATCTTCATCGCGGAACACAAAGACCAGATTCTGCATGGCAAGAATTGAAAATTTAGTGACAGGGAAATTATTATAAGTTATTATTTGTATTCACAGAATTACCACAAAATACAAATGCATTTTCACAACAAATCCTGCTGATAACTAAGCAAGTTCAAATATCAACCATAGCCTGTCTTAATTAAATACTAATCAAGGACTATTTATATATGTGGGCATATTGTTGATGTAAGTAGGAAGAAGTGACAAGAAAGAACAGGTATCAAACAAACCGATGAACATAATGTTGTTAAGCAAGGTGGAGTAAAGACAACTGCAATAATGAGCTGAATTTGGGGGAATTAGCACTCTGATTGCTAGAGCAGTTATTTTTGCAGGAAAACATGAATAAGATACATTCAAATCTCAATAAGTGGCAATTGTAGTGTACTGCACTACTGTAGTTTCCCATAGGTCATAGATACTAAGAGAACCTTCCTCTGTAAGCAACCATATTTAAGATCAATACACTAGAACTACTACTAGTGTAAGAGTTCAGCCATGTGCCTGAAATTCCAAATGCAAACAATGGCAACTTGTAAGATCATCAATTTAGAGCAAGTGTTTTTACAAAGAAGAAATATTAGAAAAACCAAGGTCGTAGAGTTCAAAGATTCCATCCTGATGAGGTGTATATAAGATAAGCATCTTGAGCATGTGATCTTTTTAAATAAAATAAGCCAAACTTTAAGTGGGAAGCATGTAACAGCAGCATGTTGACATATTTTACTAGATAATAAATAAAGTTATTGTCATATTGATATCCTACATTACACCAGATTCTCACTTTGATATCTTCAACTTTAAAAAGATTCATCACTTTGATACTCTCAACTTCCATCATTTTTCAATTTAGTATTTCTATTGAATTTTTATAGTTTTAGAATAATTTAGGACAAAAATGTCCCTCTTCCTTTCTCATCTTCTTCACTAGGACCGAAGTGTTGTGCTTATTTAGGGGATGGTTTCTTGAACTAAGACGTCTCCATGAGCTTCGAGACGGTGATTCTTGTGCACAGGTTCGGGTCGAGGAGCTTTGTTACGAGCCGAAGAGTGTCGGCAAAGAACCACGAAGGGCACTTGAAGTCTCCCTAATTGATCTTCTTGTACATGGCCGCCAAGTTGTCATCCTAGAACGGGAGGAAGCTGACAAGGAGAACAAAAAAGGATGACTCTGTGAGACCACAGGTTGACCTTGGCTCTATCGTAGCCTTTCTTCAATATCACGTTAAGGGCGACGTAGGTTAACGTCCCGCATGTGGTGTAGAGGAGCCCGTCGGGATAAAAGTGGTTGACGAAGGTGGTAAGACCGAAGTCGGTGATCTTGAGATTGCCCTTCTCCTTGAGGAGATTTTCCAACATGAGGTCGTGGTGGTACACGTCACGAGAGTGGCAGAAGTCAACAGTAGAGACAAGCTAGCAAAAGTAGCATATGGTAATGTCTTCCTAGAGGCAGTATCATGGCACGAGATCTTGGAGAAGAGGTCTTCACCGCGGATCAGCTCCATGGTGAAGTAGAACCTAGTTTTACTGGCCATACTCATTTCTATTTGTGGTAAAGAGAGAGTGTCCAACAGCAATCTCTCAATAATTACGTTGTCATCGACAACGGCCCCTTCCTCCCCCTTTGCAACCCTTCAATCCTCACCCCATTCTCACTCTTCCTCACCTTGAACCTCTTGGCCACCTTTGTCACCACGCCCACCAACCTCGATATCACCCCACTCACTGACTCCCGTGTCGCAAACTACATCCCTTCCTCCCTCTCGCTCCACCTTTCCTCAAAAAGTGGGGAGAGGTCGAACCCCATGGACAAGGATATGATATGGAAGGCGTTCAAGCACTAAGGTTTGTCCTTCCCCCATTGATCGGAGTTCTTTGGCTTGCTAGTGTAGACGAGTTTAGAAAGGGAATAATCGAAAAATGGTGAAAATATTTAAGAACGCTAGTGTTTAAATTTTATATTGAGACAAAATGAAAGTTAAAGGTATTAAAGTGAATTTTTTTAAAGTTGAGCATATCAAAGTGAGAATCTGATATAATTTAGAGTACCAACAAAACAGTAGCTCTAAAATAAATGATTACGCAAAAAAGACTTCCTTGTAATGAATAAAACAGATAGATATTTGATTGCTATCGAATCACCAATGGACAAATAATAATGGATTAAGGAACACTATATGAGTATTGATAGTGCAAAAGCAATAAAAAAGCACAATGCCTTATTTTCCCATCTCAAGAAAAAAGTTACAATGAAGAACATATAATGTTGTTGAAAACTGGGATAACATAGTTACAAAATATTTAATAATTGTTAGAGAACATATGTTACCTAGAAAGCATTAACATGTGATCAAGACATAATAGTACAAAGGAACATTTAATATCCCACATGTACTGTGTATGAATTCATGTTTGTATTGCATTAGGCATATCCAATTTCAAGTCTTGGAGAAGTAGAAACAGATAAGGAGTTTCACTGCAACCACCTTTAGTAAAACAAAACACAATTATTTATACTAAAGATGTAACAGAACCATGATACAGAATGTCGAAACATGTAGGCAAAATTTCATTGACATGCCAGTTTTGGAATTTAAGGACACGAAAATACGAAATGTAGGTGTAAATCAGGATATGCTGTATTTCGGTCCAAAATGTCAATCGAGTCGACTGACGTATGCTTTATAAAGCCCAACATGGATGACTCTTTTTCACAACAATTGGATCTGCTGGTTGCTGGCTTATTGCTGCTCACTCCTTCGGTAGAAGCTGGTCACTCCTCCGAGGCTAGCTGGTGCTCTGCTTGTTGTTGGTGGCTATGATTTGCTGGTTGCTACTATTGGCACCTCCCATGTAGGACTGACAAATTGGCAATGGGTCGGATTCATTGACCCGTGGACCCAAACCCGCTAGACCCGTTCATTTTCTGGGACGGATTTATATATTATAAGTTAAATATAAAGAGTAATGTATAACATTTGCATTATATATATAATATATATTATTCTATTCTTAAATCTCATTATCTTTAAAGTCTAAAATTTATATGGTGTATGCACATTGATAGAGAATTGTTGTATGCATATTGACAAAGTTGATTTATTGAAGTTAGATATATTTATTTATATGTTGTTCAACTATCAATGGTTCATGATATTCTTCTTGTTATATATTTATTTATGGTTGTATTTTATTCATGATATATATGTATTGATAGAGAATTGTTTAGCACATTTATTTATAATGTTTTAAGTTTAATTAAAAATCTATTTTCTTAAAAAAAAAAAAAATAAGTTGAAAGACCCATTAGACCCAAGATCCGGACCCAGACCTGTTATCTTTATAGGTCTCAGACCCGGACCTTTGAAATAAGATGGGTCTGGGTCTAGACATAGGTAGATCCGACCTAAACCCAACTCGTTGCCACCCCTACGCCCATGGACTTGCAGGTTGAAGCCGCCACTATAGGGTTTTTACCCTTCGACGAAGACAAAGAAGAAGAAGAAGAGAGTATTATTGCTGATTTTCTAATTTTACCCTTCAGTGACATGTGATTTATGTGAATTAGTATGTTTCACTTATTCTCGTGTTTACATTTTGGGAGTATTATTGAAAAACAAAAGAATAATATGGTAGCTATATTATATAACCTATATAGCAAATGGGAAAAAGTTTAGAATAACAAAATAAATGTATAAATTTAAAAACAATTTGGGTAATTACAAGTATAAAATAAATTAAAATTTAGAATTGATAAAGGAAAATAAAATAATGAATAAAAAGGATAGAAGTCATAAAAATCAGAAGAAAAAAAATCCTAAATTAATCACCAAAATCAAAGTAATTTGAGAAACATGAAATTTCTAATGTGCTTAAGATTCTAAAATTCTAACCAAAAAAAAGAATAATAAAATAGATTTCAAGAATGAAAGATTCTATGTGGTATTAAGCATATACGAGGTAACTTTTGTAAGCACTCTTGATTTTAAACATTTATTAATCATTTTTAAGTACTATTTATACTTCAGGATATTTGCATTAAGTATATATAGCATATATTAATGTGATACATATTTAGCAAGTGGTTAGTAGCCTTAGATGTGTATTATTACTTACTTTAGCTTATCCTAAATTTTTAAATTGAAATTTGAAGTTTTTTGTTTATTTTCGTAGACTTCCGTATTTTTTCCATGTTTACACCAATATTTCCATCGATGTTCAATATGTTTCTTATTTTTTGTTGAAACGAAGTCTAATACGAAACCAACATTTAAAACCATGATTACACAACTAAAAATGTATAGGTCTTTTCGTCTTTCGTTTTTGTACAGTTCGAAGCAACAATCACTTTTTCCTTGGTCGTAAGCCAATAAATCCCAACACATTTTTCATCATATAGAATCTTGCTTGGCCAAGATGAATCTAGATCATACATTGCTTCCTATCCTGGTTGAAATTTTCCTAAACAAGTGTCCCACTCTATGTATGACGTACACCTTCCCAATTCGCATGTGCCTTCCCACAAGACTCGAGATTGTTGTATACCTGCTTCTCTCCATTTCATCACTAGTCAAAAAAGGAGTACATTGCTCCTTAGATCTCCAAACGTCTGCTTGATCAATAAAGGATGGAGTGGAGAGAGGCTAGCAACATGTGTCTTTCTCATTATACAACACAACTAGTCAATTTTGCATAAATACATAAATTTTTCAGTTTCAGATGTTCAAAATTAGCATATGTAGATCGAATATCAGATAAGGATACAAATATTAATATTTGTTCGTTCACACCGCCCAACAAGAAATAACAGTTTCTAGAAATCTAAATCAAGGTTGGGATGTCTGTAGGTCAGGGAGTGAGCAGTTTTATTGAGTCCCTTTTTGTTTTGGTTGAGTTATTTGTTGTTTAGTCTGTTCTCCTTTACATAACCCAGTTTTTCTCATTAAATTTCAGTTAAATCAAAGTATAAAAATCTGTTCTCGTCTTTTTCTAAGAATAATTGTCAAGTTATCGTCTTAACCTTCAATGGGTTCCTAGGCGTCACATTGATCCTTAATTCTTGCCTTGGAACCTAGGCATAACCTTGTCTGTAACACTGGGGGACTAGGCATTCTTTACAGAAATTTAAATACAAAAATCAAATAGCATCTTTCCCTGGAATTTTATACAATGGATATAATTTTATTTTGATACTTAAAATTTAGGATATTTGGGGTTCTTTGTGCTATATAATCTTGCACAAGTGACAAGGCAACAAGATGCTCTTGTCGCCATCTTGGTGCATTGACAACTTCCAACATTATCAATTGAACAATTTTATTAAACTATTAAAATTGATGTTAAAATTACAAAACAAACAATGTTTAAGAAATAAACTCGATTTTGAAGTCTAAATAATAACGACAATCTACATCCAAATTTGCTTATGTAGGAAAATCTCTCAAAACTACAATAAGCAAAGTTGGCATCTCTATATATTGGATATTCCAACCTCTTTTCAAGGATAAAAAGAGAAGAAACTCAGATGTATGGTAAGCTGTTCTTTTTCCAAGCCATATTGTGATCTCAAAGAATTAGAAACACACACAAGCAAATACGCAATTGAAGAAAAAACAAATTTGAAGAAGAGATTCCTCTTCTTTTCTGAAAGCTCGTTTAAAATCTAGGGAAAAAAAGCTTCGTATGCTTAAATCCAATGGGGCAAACTTTGTAGTACTTTGTCGAAGGTGAGCAATTCAATGGAACTAGTGCAGCAAGAGAGCATTATCACAAGTTTCGTCCACTTTTCTCAAATTTTTATTATTATTGATGTCTTATTCCACACCTCACCCGTGAAGTACGGTTGTTGTCTGCCCACATAATTCTGAACAGAAGGGCCCTAACTTGCTGGCTCAAACGAAAGCAACGCATGCGAGGAATCACCTATCAGTCCCCCCCTCACACTCTCATCCCCGGTCCCAATTCTATTGTAGAAACATCTCATCCTAATGTGTCGAACTACTTGGTGGGGGATACCTCACTGCAACAGCTAAATACCGAAAAAGGCCATCGGTTTTGAGGCGAGAGAGCTCTCTCGTTCGGTTTTGAGTAGACAACGCAAAATCATGCTCAACCGAACGAACAAGAACCAAATGACATGAACCGTTCCAGTTTTTTATCCCATTTAGAAAAAAAGATCAGGTTTTTTACTTGTTGAGATGAACAACAACATGAATTGGAAAGCAAGGAAAAACAGAGAGAGAGTGGCTTACAACAGCAAGCAAGCAAGAAATCAGACCCCAGGATTGGAGCTGCAGAGCGTACCCTGTGACAGCGACCTGGACCCTCCCGCAGAGTCGAACCCAAGCCTCGACGTAAGGAGGGCGGAGGAAACGGCAGTGTGGAGCGGCAGCATGGATTCCAGACACCCCGTTGCCCTCGAGATCCTGCGGGAAAAGGAGAAACGGGGATTAGATTGGAGGGGAGGAAATGGTGGGAAGAGGGCAGGGAGGGAGAGGTTGGGTTGCCTTTGGAAGGGAGAACGAGAAGGAGGGGAGGAGAGCAGCGGGCGGGGCAGGGAGGAGGGTTTGTTGACGGCCTGGGAATGGAGGAGGGAACGGAGGGGACGTGAGATCGAACGGAAGCGAGACGCCATTTTTTTGCGATGTGTGCGACAGAGACAGAGAACGTGAGTGAGATGACAAGGGTTTTTGAAGGGCTTTTGCAATCAAGAAATCATATAACATTATAAAATGGAAAACAGAAAAACACTCATGTTGGCCCTGCGGGAGTCTGACCTAAGGTGAACAATCAACGATTAAGATTATAATATTATATTTCGTGTCAAATCCGTGAAAATCCTGTTCCTCTTCTCTTCCTTTCGTCTCTCTTCGACGTACAATAAGAAAAATAATAATAAATAAACAATAATATTAATATTCTGATATTATTATTATTCAATTTAGAAGTAATTTTCTTTTAAAGATAAATAAGTGTATATAATAAAATATTATATTTTAGATGAAAAATAGAACAAGTATCAAAATAAATATTGGAATAAGTGGAAAATATGTAGATTAATAATAATTAACTTTATTATTAATATATATATATATATATATCTAATTTAAAGTATATGTATATCATATGCATACATTTTTTCCATCATATATATATATATATTAATTTTTAAACAAAAAAATAAACACATTGTATGCATACATGTCTCAGGATAACTTAGTGGAATAACTTTATTCCATACTTAATTACCATTTGCAAAAAAAAAAAAAAATTTCCACCCTTCCAACACAATAACTTTTCTGAAATAAGTAAATCAAAATAGGAATTATTATTCCAAATCTATTTCGATTTTTACATAATCAAATGGAATAATAATTCTTATTCTAGGTTTATTCTAGAACTTATTCTGGATTCAAACAGGAACTTTGGGTTTGTTTGTATTAAGGAAATCAAAAAAAAAGAAAATATAATGTCTAAAGGAAAAGAATGAAAAATGAAATTATGAGATTTTATGTTCTGTTTGACTCCAACAAAAATGTGTGTACACATGTGAAAAGCAGGAGAAAATATTTTCCCTTCAAATTCTACTTGTAGAGTGAAAAAGGGAAGGAAACATTTTAAACATGTATTGAAAACTAAAGGAATTTACTTTTCAACTGAAATTGTGTACAAACACTATGCTTTCGAACATACTTTTTGGTTAAAGAGAAAATAATTTCTTTTTCATTAGTTTCCATTTATTTACAAGTGCACAAATCCTTGTTGCTCTTACGCCTCCTCTTCTTCCTCTTCTGTCACCTTCTTCGTCCTCCTCTTCCTCTCCATTGCTTCCTTACACACTACCGTCATCGCCTTCCTATCCCTTTCCACCATTGCTAGTCCTCTTATGTACTCCTCTTCCTCCTCCTCCTCCTCCTCCTCCTTAGGTAGGGGTGGGCACGGTTCGGTTTGGTTTGGTTTGTGACAAAATCACAAACCAAACCATATAATTCGGTTTGAACAATTTTAAAACCGAATCGAACCATTTTATCTATTGAAACCGAACCAAACCGATTTTGGTTTAACCATTTAATAAAACATATAGAAAAAAATAAAATGTTGATAGTTAAAAAATGAAAGAATATAACTAAATATGAGATATAATGACAATAACCACATCTAATACTGCAAAATTTAAATAGAAATCACAATTCCTTGTAATATGAAATTTTCATGTATCATGTTATGATAGAATTACAGTAGTGAAGCTTATCGACTACTAAAATCAAATATAAAACAGTTTGGTAAAAGATACATAAAAATGACCAAAAACGTTTTTATTTAACTTCCAATAACAATCAGTTAAAAAAATAATCTAGTTAAAGATACATAAGAATGACTATGATTCGAACTATGGTTTTAAAAAATACATAATATTTTTTTAAAATATTTAATATACGTATTAACATATATAGTTTATATTGGATTCGGTTCGATTCGACTAAACTGTCTTTGAAACTACAAACCGAACCATATAGTTCGATTTGGAGATATTCCAAACCAAACCAAACCACTGAATTTGAAAAACTAAACCGAACCGCTAAAAATAGTTTGGTTCGATTCGATTAACCGATTTAGACGGTTTGAGCGCCCACCCCTATCCTCAGGCGTCTGTGCCACCGTCACTCTCGTGTACCTTCATCATAGTGCCACCGTGTGATCATGCATCTCATACCACCACTGTGTGTTGGCATGTTGTTGTCACATGTGGGTGAGAAAGGAAGAAAAGGGCATTTGATTATGGAAGAGAGAAAAAAGTTTCCATTTTATCATTAGTCATTTGATACATCCATTATCCAACAGCTAATATTACTTTAAACTTAATGTACCTATCAACAAAATTCTAGTAAGCACCTACAAGAAATTTGGACCCAAAAGAAAATAAAAAATGATCAAATTGCCTCAACCCTCAATACTTTTGTTAAAACCTACACTGTTCACTGTGTAAAAATTACTTTGCATAAATCCAATGAACCAATAAATACATCTGTATGCATCTAGATTAATTTCAAACCCAACAGCGTTAGACTTTTACAACACTTGAAACTACCTTACAAAGTTATAATCCCTACATATTTTGCAAAAAAAAACAAAAAAAAAACACATAATACAAAGTAAAAAGAAACAGGAAAATAGGAAACGTTACAACGACAATAGAACTGTCAGATGTTACACGTGCCAGAAGTCGCAAGTGTGCTAGCGGTGTAATGACAAGCAAAGCATGGCCTCTTGGACGCAACCATTACGGTTTGAACTTGAATGGGCAATTGGAGTCCCAACGTTCAACTGTTTGATACAAGAAAATAACAACAGCTACGATAATCCCTGCCCTGGAACATTTCCAAACACAACCTAAAATTTAAATTTTAGCAGTGATTATGTAAGGGAACAATTTTGCATACAATGTTGTTCGCTTGTTGCATCTACTTCATAATTGTTGGTAGCGACTTCTTAAACTTCTGCATTTGCATGAAAGCAATTTTGTAGGCAGTCAATTGAAAAAAAGAAAGCTTCTGTTGTTCCGAACACGGAAGCACTTCGAACACAAAGAGATTCCAAATAAAGCCTAACTATCAAATACAGCTTAAGCTACAAGCATCATCACTTTGAATCAATAGAGAGATACTAAAATGAATTTCAAACATGAGTACAAGATGGACAAACTACACA
This sequence comes from Posidonia australis, assembly GCA_024699735.1. Lineage (NCBI taxonomy): Eukaryota > Viridiplantae > Streptophyta > Magnoliopsida > Alismatales > Posidoniaceae > Posidonia > Posidonia australis. The sequence continues at coordinate 18,181 of JAMKQA010009571.1, read as the reverse complement.
CATTTTTGGCCCAGTTCACTGTTGTGTAAAATGGACGGCGTGGCTACAATGGTAAACCCACTGAGTTGATAAATTGACTTTAAGAAACTACATCGTAAAGTTTGCATTGCAATGGAGAGAGATTTTGAACGCCTACCATAAATAGAAGATGGTAAACTCGCACCCGTTCTCTTGTACCAGGAAAAAGAAGCATACCACATGCCAAATAAACAACGGAGAGTATGCAACTGGGTCGTCCACGTACAGATGCTGGTAACTTCGACACCATTGATCCAAACAGAGGTATACATACACTGGGTGGTATTACAAGAGGCGCAATTTCCCTGCAACTGAATCCACCATTGGCTTGCTCCCTGCATAATCAAGTGTTGTTTTCTTGAGATTGTCTGATTAACTTACAACTAATACACACACACACATACATCTTGCTTCAAATTAAATATTTTAAAGAAAGATACGTTATAGACGATGAACGTTGATGTGATGGTTGTTATCAAAACTACAAGTTTTAATATAATGATTTTGATTTTTTTTCTCTAAAGAAAACAGTTACAAGCATTGTATCATGTTTAATTTAATTTAAATTTAGTAGTTAAAGTTTTGAATTGAAGGCACAAAATCCAAGATTTTTATATGATAATCCTATCTTCCCTCTCTTAGTTTTAGTGTTTTTTTGGTCTATATTTGATGTAAATTTAAATTAACTCCACGTTCATTATAGGTAAATAACATTTTTCCACAAATAAACTTTTTTAAATTGTAACATCATTTTAAAAATTTCCTTTTTATTCAATTAGATTGCTTAATATCTGGAATTTTAAATAATTACCATAAATATCTATAGATGTGAATTACAACTTCGTTCCCTTTAGTTGCATTCACGTAAATTAGATTTTGATTTATCATTGGATTCAAGCAAGTTTGTTTTGGAAATATTCTTTAATTTTTCATAACACTGTTTTAAAGATTACTAGGTTTGAGTATTATTTTGAATCGTTTGTTCGTCATAATATTTGATACAATTTCAACACATCTTATGTTGCAAACATATATTTTGTTAAATGAAAAGATGAGTAAACATACATTTTTAGATTTTTGAATCTCATCCAATTGATTATTTGTTCAGATTATCTCTATTTATGAGATTCCAATTTTCCAAATGAACCTCCTTTTTCTTGTTTTTCAGGTTTCTTTTAAAATCAACAATGTTGTTAGTAGCTGTGACATATCAAAGTCATTAATTATTTTTGGATGTTGTACATTCTTCATGAATGGTTATTTATAATCATGAGTTTGATTAGACAATTTCGTTTTCGTTTAATAATGCTATTTACATTTAATATTACTAAATATGATTGCATGTACAAAAAAGAACTAAGCTTTAATTTAGTAATACTATTTTATGTTGAAGTTTTCTAGTTTGGTAACAATTTTGTTCAATAATGTTATAATATATATTATATTATTTTAATTTGTATTAGTATCTCTTCTTTAGTACTACGTTATCCAAATTTTGATCCTTTTAGTGATACTATTTTTGAAATAGTACGTCTTAATATGTAATCATGTTGTAAACTACAATCATCGTTTAGTATACTATTTTGATTATTATTTGCTTCTTTTATTGTACTATATTCGTAAAATAATGACAAGTAGTATTGAATGTTTACACATCAAATGAGTATAAGAGACAATAGTGAACATACAACAAATAACAAATACAAATTTTTCTAATATCATAAACAATAATACTAATATCCAAACAAGTAATACTCAATGTATATATAATGTTTGTAAACAAACTAATAATGAGTCAGTTAATTATCAATATACTAAGGATGCACACAATTCAATTAGAACCAATTAATCGAACACAAATTTTTTATGATTCAATTTTATTTATATTTGTTTAATGATTTGATTAGGTTCTCAAATTTTAGAACCACTCTTAATTATTCGATTCTTGATTCTAAGTATGATTAATCGAACCGAACCAAAAATCGATTCATATATTACTATATTATATATAGAAAAATATTTTACATCTCCATCTTTCATTTACCATTGGATTAAATGAATTTAAATCTCTACCATTCATTCTTATTGAAAATAATATAAAAGCATTTTCAATTCAATCTTCAAACCCTAAGTCCCTAACTTTCCAACCTATTTCCCAAATCAAGCGACAGAGAATTGAGAACCAACGTCACTTTGTAACTCAAGATTCTTGCCCAAGACTCTTGCCCACCCTGCAGGCTTGATATTTAGAGAGTACCCAGGATCCTCTTGAGAGATGTCTTGATGAATAACATATCATGTTTCCCCACTACTAGTTGTGAAAACAACGTCATTAGAATGACTAGAAATCAAATTCCTCCTTGCCTCAAACTGACTGTTCAATGCATTACTTCCTTGGGAAACAGAATGGTCATGCGAGTCCTGGGTGCTTTATTCAACATGTAAATGAATTTTTTACTAAACATATGACTATAAGATTGGAAAAACAATGCAATAACAACCTTAGGAAGGAGTGATAGATATTTGATAGCCACAACAACTGAAAAAGCCTTGGAGAATATAAGTTTATAACAGACTGAGATAGTTTTACTAAAGAGAAAAATATTTCATTGATGTATTGCCAATTATGAATTTATGTTTGGTATATTTATTTATAGAGTGATTGGTTTGCACTTTATTTTTCAAAAAAAAGTTTTATACAATACATTGTCACTAGGATGAAGTTGTTCTCAAAGACGTCCCTCAACAAGATGAAACGTCCCTCAACAAGATGAAACTTCAATTGACTGTAGCATATTCACAATGAAAGTCATCGACAGTAGAACCCTAGGAAATAGTATCAGATTCACATAGAATGTTAATAAGGATTGAAATTACAGGCCAAATACTCAGAAGATCAATAATTGAAGACAACGCTTTTAAGTTCCCATCACCGCCAAAATGTAAGTAAGGCGAAACTATTACAATTAACTGATGTGTTTTTTTAGAGTAATATTACTCACTTTGTTGTTCTTTAGAAACTTTGGACTTTTATTTTTTTTTTGTATAATTGATAATTAACAAATTGTTATTAGCTTGTTTACAAACACTACATTGAGTACTACTTGTTTGGATATTAATATTATTATTAATGATATCAGAAGATCAATAATTGAAGACAATAATTTTAAGTTCCTATCACTACCAAAATATGAGGAAAATGGACCCATTACAATTAACTGATGTGTACTTTTTAAAGTAATATTACTTGCTTTGTGGTTCTTTAGAAACTTTAGACTTTTAATTTTCTTTGTATATTTGACAATTAACTAACTATTATTAGTTTATTTACAAACACTGTACATTCATTGAATACTACTTGTTTGGTTATTAGTATTATTGTTTATGATATTAGAAAAATTTGTATATATTATTTGCTGTATGTTCACTATTCTCTATTATACACATTCAATATTGCCCGTTATTATTTTACGAAGATAGTATTTGTGATTGACAATAAACGAAGCAAACAACAATCGAAATAGTATTACTAAACATAAACTGTAATCTTTTTACAACACAATTACATATTAAGACGTACTATTTCAAAAATGATGTCATTAAAACTATCAAATTTCGGATAAGATGATATTACAAAAGAGGTTTGATTGGAAAATTGGAAACACATAAACAAATAATCAATTGGATGAGATTCAAAAATCTAAGAATATATGTTAACTCATTCTTTCATTTAACAAAATATATGTTTGCAACATAAAATGTGTGAAAATGTACTAAATATTATGACAAACAAACAGTATAAAATAATATTCAAACCTGATAATACATGTTAAAATAATGAAAGAAAAAATGAAGTTTATTTCCAAAATAGGCTTGCATGAATCCAATGATGAATTAAAATCTAATTTATGTGAATGCAACCAGAGGAAACAAAACTGTAAGGCACGTCTACAGATATTTACAACAGTTATTTAAAATTTTGGATATCAAGCAATTTAGTTGAATGAAAAATGAATTTTTAAAATCATGTCATAATTTAAAAAAGTTTATTTATGAAAAAACATTATTTAGCCACTGTGAATGTGTGTTAATTTCAATCCATGTCAAATATAAGCAAAAAAAAAGCCAAAACTAAAAATAAAAAAAGAAAAGATACGATTACCATATAAAAATATCAGACAATGTGCTATCAATTCACAATATAACTACCAAATTCAAATTAAATTAAACATAATGCAATGTTTGTAATCGTTTTATTTAGAAAAAAAATCAAAACCACTAAACCAAAACTGACAGTTTTGATAACAACTACAGATCAATATCTAACGCCTATAACACATCTTCTCTCAAAATAATTAATTTAAGAAAAGTTGCAACTAATCTCTATATATGCACAAGAAAATATCGGTCCATCTATAATGAGTAATGACTTGTTTAAATTAAAAATGATGTGACGATTAAGTCTTAATTTCTACTAGTTTCGATGGTTAAGGAGTAATGTAACGAGACCATGCTCAACCTAGCACATGACTATTATTCTGTGAAATCGTAAGACCCTTTTCATCATTATTGTCAATAAAAAGGAACTCATAGGACAGCTTTGAGCAGATCATACAGCATTCCATATTAGGGGTTACAGACAAATGTACATGTCGAAATGATAAAATGTCACAAAAACTTGAACATAAAACACACATGCATATACAAGGTCTGTCAAGGTGTGTTTCCCACCAAATATGACATGGATGGATAACAAGCTTTAGGAATTGAGATGGCACTCCGGATCAGAGGAACGAAGCAATCAAATCATTACAATGCACTATAATTTTTTCCAATCATGGATGTCTTACAATAGCACAGAATCAACAAATTTTACAGTATGTCCTAACGCATATTAAGGATTTTTTTTCATTGTAAATGGGTGTAAATATTTGAATTCAATAAAAGCTTAGGAGGAATATCAAAAGCAGACCTACAAACACCAAGGACCATGGAAATCGATATTTCTGATGCTTCCAAGTATTGAACGCACCCTTCCTTTCTAAGAACATTGTACTTGAGTATTAGCTGAATATCCAAAAAGCTTGCCACTCTATACTTATCTTGTAAAAAAAATTATATCCAAAAAGCTTGCCACTCTATACTTATCTTGTAAAAAAAATTATCTGATAATAGGTATTGATGATGAAAAAGAAATTTGGATGCATAATCAACATATCATTCAAATTAAAATAGTGTTTCCATCTTGTGCTTTCTTCATTTAATGGAATTAAGATGCTGCGTTTCAAATATTTTTTGAGTTGTAAAAAAATCAATAGCTCAAGATTGTGCTTTAAAAAGCCCTTATTGCTTTCAGATATTTCTAGTTTAATTCCATATGTTGTTGTAATAATTAAACCATAAATAATCTGTTAACAGATCTTTCAGGACTTACAGCAAGTTCCTCTCCTGTTAAAATTAGTTTCGACCAGTATCTTTATATTCAAGCACAGAGGGCTGATGCCAAGTTGGCAATTTGCTAGAAGACTTCACATAATTTTCGGATTCTAAGAGGATCCTCAAAGCTGACCTCATGCAAGGTTAAGGCTTACGTCATATATATATATATATATATGTATGTATGTATGTATGTATTTGTATGTATGTATGTATGTATGTATGTATGTATATAATGAAGGGATATAAGAGCCTGTGCAAGTAGGTTAAGCACCAGGTCCCAAATAACTGTTGGTAGCCACCATACTGTGATGCTGGAAAAATTACTTTTGCCTATAATTATAACAATTTGCACAACAATTGACACTCATCACAATGTTATTTAGATTTTCTAAAATTCTAAATATCCAATTCATAATCAATTGACAAGAAGTAAAGGCCTAGAATCATATAACCTCCATATTTGTTTTCTAATTAGGCAAAAGACCCACGTCAACATCTAGTATTAAGGATCTGAAGTCGTTAAGAAATTGTATATTGTTGTGCAGCCATGTAAATTTTGCAAAAAATTAGCAGCCAACCAGATATGTGCTACTTAACGGAAAAAACCTGGTAAGTTACATTTATTACTATGAACATGACATATGTAATCTCCATTAAGAGCTTAAGATCTATTATACAGTCAATAACAATCCATCAGTCAATTCCCCATCAAATAGAAAGTTGTAAAAATAAATGAACTACTACGATACTATCTATAGCATGAAAAGGTAAGAACTTGGCAGCTTTGAGAAAGACAAATCATGCTCAATTCACGTATGAAAATAGTAAAATGTAACGGATGTGCCATATGGTGAGAAGCCAAAACATTGGAGTAGAAAAAGGGGAACCATGCAGTTAAGAGGATTAAAACCATAATCTATAAGTACCAGTCTGTTTTGCAGAGAGATGTTTCCTAAAGTAGAACTATGTCAACAACGTAGACCCAACATAAAACAGATGGAAAAATAAAGCACCAACAAAGTGACCTTGTAAACATGTAAGAATAAGAAGCACACCTGGCCCGATGGCAAGGACAGTCCTTGAACCAGCTGATACCTGCAAAGAGACATTTGAATGCACAGCCATAAATCATGTAATTTTCAATTGATTTAGGAAGATGCAAAAGAAGAACACCTGTGTCTACACTGACAATTGATTTGTAACAGAATTTCGGAGCTATCTTTTCAATTAGTCTTGGACGATAATACATATAGAGCAATATGATTCACTATGCAATATCATTCAACACAGGCAACATATATGCTTCTATCATTTCTATTTTCTTGTTTAGCTTATTTCAAATGAAATCAGATTCCTTCAGGTTGCAATGTCTGAACTGTTGTATACTGCCACTTCTCAATGATTTCTCAGTAGCACTGCTGCTAGGTTTGCATGTTTCATAAGCCAAACAATACACAGAATCCAATAACGAATTAGATTTTAATCATGTTAAACTCACAAGGTGATTTCTTTTATTACAACGTGAAGGAAAAAACCTGAGTACGCCCTGCATCTGCCACAACAAAAGTTGGCAGGCCGATACGATCTGCAGCGTCTTTCAGTTTATTCCTGGCAGGATGTTCAAAGGAAGAAAGGACAGCAAATCAACAATTAGAATTGAAACGATGTTACCAGACTGAGTCAAAAAGTGGGGTCTTTTCTTACATTTCTTGTTGGTTCTTGCATGTCAGAACTATCTTTGCCTGGCCACATTGCTCCCATTGCCTTAAAAGAGATCTTTGGCTACATGACAGAAGGAATTTGTGTTTTCAAGACTGCAAACACATGTTTCTCCAAATCATATTTACAGTAAAGAACACATGCAATTGGTGTTAACAACTAAACTTTCCAAACATGCGGTTGGTTTTCATGACCGGACTTTGCAGATTAAAAAGGCAAAAATTGTTGATAAAATACAAGAAATTTATGATTAAATCACCAGTGGAAGAAGGAAAGTTTAGAGCAATGATAGATTATGTCTAAGAAATTTATTACTTGAAGAGTTGAATCCGATAACAAATGCTAAAAAGGGAATCATATGCGTTGGTATCATAAGAGAAATCAGACCTTTGCATCAATTCCGCATATATCCCAATGGCTACATCTGCATTTCAAAAAGGTAAGAGAATCAATCATTGACATAAACAGTTACCAAGTCTAAGATACGTGAAGACAAATTAATGAAAAATCTCAATCATATTCAGGCAAGAAACATCATGGTTACTCTAGAGGTGAACAAGGGATGAGAAATGAGAGTACTAAAAAATCATAATACTAAGAGTCTATTTGTGCATAAAATTTGAAAGGAAATTGAATTCTAAAATTAGTAGGAATTGTCAAGAATTGAAAAGGAAAACTGATTTTCTGTTGATCAAGTTTTCTACTGCTTGTGTCTATTTAGGAAAGCAAAAGTAACTAGAATATGGATATGTGTTTATCAAGAAATTTCAAAGGAAAACAAACATTGTTAATCTTACAATTGTTAACTTGAAATTCAATCAAATATCCAATTTCAAAATATAAATTTAAGTGATACAAAAGTTCAAATAACATTGCAAATTCTTAAAAATAAATTATAATTATCAATCATGCCATATAAAATTCATAATATACAAGTAGCAAGTAATTGTACTTTTCTTTCATATGTATAACCCTGTCGATCCATATGAGATGCTCCCCTGAAAAATGATGATAATAACAGTAACTACAATTACAACATGGGATAGGAAGAATTGAAGAAAGCATCTCATTTACGACCTTTTCCCTTTCTCTTCCTTTTTCCCCTCAAAGAGCAAGTTGGAACGATCTAATATCGGATTTTTCTTAGAGGGATGCTAAAAAGAACAAGAATTTTGTGAGATTTTGAACATCAACACTTTGCCAATGTATCGATATGAATGTATGAATCGGGATTGACTGGGATAACTCACCATAACCTTTCAAGCTCGATCTGAGTGAACTCAACCATCACAAAGCCATGGTACGGTGTCGGATGTTGCGGCTTAATAGCAAGAATTCAGCATCCAAGCCCAAGCCCCTTGCTCACAAGTTTGAGCAGTCATTCTGAAAGATGAAAAACAACATAATCATTTTAGGGGATACATTGAATGTTACGGTTGAACAACCATGGTACATTGTCCCTCTAGCGTCGACGAGGTGGGGAGGAGGAGGAGGGTGGGCAGGGGGAGGAGGAGGAGGGGCAGGGGGGAGGCGAAGGAGGGGGAGGAGGGTGGGCAGGGGGAGGAGGAGGAGGGGCAGGGGGGAGGCGAAGGAGGGGGAGGAAGAGGAGGCGGAGGAGAAGGACGAGGGTAGGAAGGGGACGAGGTGAAGGAGGAGGAGGGAGGACGGGGTAGGGTTTATGTTAGGAATTTCGTTGAAATTCCATAGGAGAAGGATGGGAAATAAAAAAGGTTGAGGTTTATATACTCTAGAAAGTAAAAAAAATGAGTTTCCTTTGAAATCAATACAGGCAAGTGCACAAACACCATCACTTAGGATGGTTAAAAGGAAACGAGATTTCTACTAAATCATTTCCTGTACTTTCTAAGTGCACAATTCCCTACCTAAATATTGACACATGTTGATTTTTCAACTTGTCAACATAACACTAATATGACGTCGACATGATAATTTTGTAAACAAAGATAGGTTTTTTTAATTACATTTCCATTAATACAACATTGGCATGCCAATATTTTGCAACACATGTTGATTTTTCAACTTGTTGAAGTCCAACACGAACTGATATTTAAAGCTATGCTAGAAATAAGATAACATACAACAAAATGAACAGTACTTTATGAATCTTACGTGCACATTGAGAAGCAATCTTTCCAGCCCCCATCTTCAAATCTTGCCTAACTATCAAAACCTGCAGGTTGCAGTTCACTATCAGGTAATTGAAGGTTTATAAATTGATGGAAAACGGAAATAACCAGACTTATGTCTTTGCTTTGGTACCCAAAAAATGTTAAATAAATTGAGAGACCGAAAATGACAGTTCAACGACAAATATCTTTTGAAAGCAGGTTACTTTACAGCAGGATACCTTGTTAAGATTATTTTCGTTCTAGCATGGATAATATTAATCATACAAACTACTTGAATTCTGTGAAATGTTGCCTTGTATGTCAGGAGGTGCATTGACTGGTTTTTCAATGTACTAGCTGGCCAACCAGTGAAAAGGTTGTGCCTGCGATATATCAGTTTGATCCCCAAGGACTTCAAGAATGGAACACAGACTTCTCTATTGATTGGTTTTTTTTGGGTTTGAAATCTGCTAACTACTAATGATGTGTGCAATTGGGATGGGGTGGGACTTTAACAGCAACAACAACAACAACCATGACTTAATCACATTATGTGGGAATAGGGTGGGACTTTATCCTCCCTAAATATGGACCCTTCCTATTGTACTTGGTCAAGCTTTATTACTAGTGAAGAAAAGGAGAGAAACAATAGAGAAAAGAAGAAAAGGGCGAAGGCTTGAGAAATAGTCAAATAGAAGCTTGCACATAATTTCATTTTGAGTAAAGATAGCCAGCCTTTCTGGGGGTGGAGGCTACTCTGGTGTTGGACCACATAAATCTCTTGTTTCTTTTAGTTAACACTTTTCCCTCTGTTATTCTTTGCTTATGTGCATATTCTGTTTGCAGGTGTAGATCTATATCGCTGGTGTTGGGATGGACATAGGTTGTGTTTGTTAAACCCAGCTTCCAGCTCCCACCAGCTCCTACCACTGTAGAGCTCCAGCTCTAAGAAACAAACACCCAAGCAGCTCCAGCTCTCAGCCTCCTCCAACAGCTCCCGTTACTGTAGCCGCATGAAGGAATTGAGGAGCAGCAAAATGCATCTCCCAGGTAGCTCCACTAGCTCCTAGTTGGAAGATGGGAGCCAACTACTGTAGATGAAAGATGGGAGAGTTGCTACAGTTGGCGTTTCTGGCATATGGGAGCTGAGGATTTGGGTTAACAAACGCAACCATAGATCAATTTGTTTACTCGCAAAAAAGTAAGAACAACAGAGTTCAACGGAATGATGATGATCATTTTATTGCAGAACATACTCACTCAGCGCTGACAATGTCGATCTTGATCTTTTTGTTTATAATTTATAAAATTCTTAACTCAACTTGTGGGAGCAAGTGAACAACAGAATTCCTTACAACAATGAGTAATCTGTTTTTTTTTTCCCAAAGAACACTTGAAATATCAACACTAAAACCTGCCTGAAGAGCTCCATTGGAAGGCAATCTAAACCTGCTCCCCTTAGAAAACCGTGTTTCTTGCACTGAAAAAACAGAAAAGAAAAAGGCATGTTACCATCTTGAGCTCTTCGCCACCGTTTCCAGACCCAGCACCCTGCTTCCGCTTCCGAAGGAAAGACGAGGGGTTCACCTTCGAGCTCCCAAGGCGGCCCGTCGACAAATCGACAAACAGACCCAGGAGGAACCCAACCACGAGACCGGGGAAGAAATTCTCTGGCTTCAAGCTGACGGCGAGCCGCGGCTCCGCCTCTTCCCCTCTCCGCTGCTGCTGCTGCTGGTACAACCCAACAGAGCTTTTACAACAACAAACAGATCTTTTTTCGATCCTACGGAATGGATACGAAACGAGCAGGAGAAAAAAGACAGACCCACATGGAGAAAACACGATAGGATAAGGAAAACGTACGCTTTTCGATGATTGGCATCGATCCCGCCATGAACGGAGCATTTCTCCGCTCGTTTTTTCGTTTCGGCAGGGGGAGAAGGTGGAAGAGAGTGGTGATTGGCAGGTTATTTTAGGGATTGAAAACAAGGATAAATTTGTGTTTTGATAATCTCAAAAACCATAAACATTAAACACCAACCCCCTCATATTTGCCATTAGATGGTACATGCACGGTACTCAAAACGGTACTTCGTGTTATTTTCCTTTGCTTATGTGGTTTATGATTAGTCAGTCACCTATCTTGGAAATATAAGACAAAGTAGGCTCCCAAAGTCAGGGAGAAATCCACACATAGGTGGGTGAAAGAACCTTATGGACGAAAGAATCCCCTACGTTATGTAGGTAGATGAGACAAAACTTGTGATACAATTTTCTTAATTAATTTGCCCTCTGGGTGGTCTGTGCGTTGCACACCAAGATGCAATCCAGCAAAGTCCATGATAAATTCATTGTGACGGGAGACCTCATCCAACATCCTCCATCCACGTCCAAGTGGTCCAAAGTTTCAGGCATAATGTACAAAAGCACGTACAAAATGTGTAAGTATCTAAGACTTTTCTAAGGAGGAGTGAACAATTATTTAAGAATGATAGCTTAATTAAATACTATATTAAACAATTATAGACAAATAACTCAAATAAAGGAGTTGAACATTAAACTACTATCATATAAAAGAAGAAAAGAGAATTATTGAAAACAAGATAAACTTACAGTGATTTGACCTTCATGGCTTATTAATTCACTCATTGAGAAACACTCAAGAATTTTCTATACCAATCTTGATTTTGGACCAACATTCTCCCTTTACACATATTGACAAAAACTTCAACAATACTTCACAGAATCTACGACTTTTCTTTCTCAAATTTGGAGAAGTTTATACACTTGATGGAAAAAAAGATTAACGACTCTAAAATCTTTTTATCTCTCCCAAACATACAATTAAGCAAGTGATTTTTTGATAGATAGGCAACAACTAACTTGCTATATATGACTTAAATGAGGTGTGGGAAACTTTTAAAAAACTTTTCCAAAGAATAGAAATGAATAATATAGAATGTTGCTACAAATGTATACCAATGGGTGGCGATTTTATGTCAGAGAGTGGTTTCGAACATTGATCTAATGGTCGTAAGAAACATCTAATGGCTAGTTATTTAATAGACCAACTAATTCACAGTTGTTCACAACTGTCAGACAATTCGATAGATTAAAATAAATTCGGTATATCGAATTGATTATTGGCTTTGAATCATTGTAAACTCAGATTTCGGTATGCAGAAACGAATTCATTATGCCAATATGGGGCTTTGAAACTAACTATTTTCTTATGATAGTATGAAGGTATTTAGGAGATTATTATAAATTCTTATAATACGACAAATTACATTTACATGAAGCTTTATTACATTATAAACTTAATTTCCAATCTTCAAATGATTCAATTTAAGTCGACTTGAGTTGTCATGCAGACTCCCTCTAGCTCATTTTATCTTTTTGTTTTGCTAAAGTTCATAAGAACTTTACCTTAACCTATTAAAAAAGGATTAACACACAAATATATGTTGTTATCATTAAAATAGATATGAAGCTAATTTAGCCAACAAAATATTATATGTCTCATGTACTCATTTAAGAATGCCTTCAACTTTATTATTACAAATAAGAATGACCGTAAATTATTAGTCTTGATTATGCCTTGCATTTAGGTAATTCATTTAACAAATTACGTCATTTAACATATGTATTATGTGGATTCAAGGTGTCTTGCCGGCGTAGAATCCAATTAAAGATCTAATTATATCATATATGTGTGTGTGTATGTATGTATGTATGCATGTATGTATGTATGTGTTAAGGTTACTGAGGATACAATATCTCATATTCTTAGTTATTCAACCCTTAAATTATTTGTTAAAAAGATTGGTGTTGGCAGCTGTTTTGTGGTGATATCTATGCGATTTTGAGCTTTGCATTTGTACATTTGCTATTACCATATAATGCAATTTCTGTTTGTTCGTACATTCCTATATTTATGCGTGTGCTTTTAGAACTGTATTTTTTTTTTCTCGTTTTAATGTTTAATTTTAGTTCCTTTATATAGATTTGAATTCCCAACAATCACCAATCTACGCGACTTCTCAAAAGCATTCAATGCTCGTTAACCTATCGATACAACACCCACAACCTAGAAAAGGAAGGGAACGGTGCAAGCCACCTCTTCCTTCCTCTCCTCCTCAATCTCCCCATAATCTAATCTCTCTTTCACACCACTCCATCGATCCCCTCTAACCCAAACCTCCAAAACTCCACACCCAAGCAAAGCACAACCACCACCACCTAAATTTCCAATTCCCTCCACGCACTTCTCCACAATACCACCGCCGCCACCACCACCACCACCACCACCACCACCACCCATGGAAGAGTCCGTGGACTCGAACTCCCCGGACTACTCCACCCTCCACCGCCACGCTGCCTCCACGTCAGCATTCGTCTCCATCTCCTCCCAACAGCTCGCGGACCGCGTCGCCCGCGCCCTAAGCCACGACCTCCGCCTCCTCCATCGCTCCACCCCGTCCGACTTCTTCGTCCTCGGCTTCACTGGCAACGTCTACAACGTCACGCTCTCCGCCACCCCGACATGCAGCTGCCCCGACCGCGTTATTCCATGTAAACACATCCTCTTTGTTCTTCTCAAAGTACTCGGCCTCCCGCTCGACGACTACCCGTGCCTCCATCGCAGGAGCCTCCGCCCGTGCCAGCTCCGGAGGCTTCTCTCGACGCCTTCCTCCACGTCGCTTGACGTGTTGGCGGGGCAACGCGCGAGGGAGAGGTTCCGGCAGATATTCTTGTCGAGTGGGACACTGGAGGAGGAGGGTGGTGGTGGTGGAGTAGAAGGGGTGTGTCCGGTGTGTTTGGAGGTGATGGGAGGAGGTGGGAAGGAGGAGGGGGAGGTGCCGGCGTTGGTGGTGTGTGGGACGTGCGGGAATGGGTTGCATAAGGAGTGTTTGATGAGGTGGAAGAGGAGTAGAGGGAGGAGAGCTGCTACTTGTGTAATGTGCAGGTCAAGGTGGAAGGAGAGGAAGGATAAGGAGAGGTATGTTAATCTCGCCACATATGCTGGTGAAGGTGGTGGCGATGGCGGCCGCGACGCAGCCGAGAATGGGATGTGTGCCGGTGGATGAGGTTTTATGGTTGATGGTGTAACGTGGAAACTTGTAAAATGTAATGCATGAATTGTAATTTGTGAATACCATGTGATTTGATTTAGTTGATGCATGTAGGCGCGTGGTATATATACATTTATAAAACAAATTAAGAACAATTGTGGGAATAACGTAAAGTGGTGTGTAGTTTCATGCAAAGCTGGGGATCAAATTATGTAGTTTGTCGTGGTTTATTGGATTTAAAAGATTTTTTGAGTTGAACTAGTAAAGAATTCTTCAGAAACTTGATTTTCTACATCTATCATGTCCAGGTCTTTGTGCATTGACAGAAACTATATAATTAGACGATACATGACAGGACAAATTAGCGTGTTCAGGTCTTGGATTGTTTTCAATGGCACGATTAGGAGTGTAAACGGAGCGAATACGAAGCGAATCTATCAATATTCGAATTCGAATTGGAAAATTTTCATCTACATCCGAATTTGTATCTGTATTCAAACAAATGTTAAATTTAATATCCGTATCCGAATTTATCGAATACATTCGAATTCGAATATTATCTGAATTCAACCAAGAAACCTAATTACGAATACAACCGTATCCGAAATATCTGAAATATAAATATTCTAAACTTGTAAATAATAAACTTAAAACCATCACTAATTACATAGGTCACTTGAAAGTATGGCTACCTTCTCCAAGAAAAAAAAAGGCTCATTGGAAGTCTTCACCATAGATTTGGATACGTTTACAATTATAGTCTTCGCCATAGTTTCATTGGAAGTCTTCTCTAAGAAATAAAAAGGTTCAATGGCTCATTTCTGATAGGATTACAAGATGAAGAAAGGGGAAAAAGCCAAAGAAAAAATGACAAAGATGCTTAAAATAGAAATGCTACACTCCCATGTGCGACCCAATAATTTTGAAACACAACAAACCAATAAAAAATAGTAAAACAAGAAAAGAAAATACAAGCTATACATCAAAATGGCATTAGGTAATCTAATCATAATTTTCTTGAATGGCAAACTATCTATTTCCATTCTCTTCAATGGAGGATTCAGACCCAGAATCATCCATGGTCATGTTTGAGGCTATTTCTGACGAGCTACCACTCTCATTTCTGAGGCAAATTGCGTGCTTGTTTTCCATTTGTTGTTTGAAATGCCAGTACATGATGCTTGCCATCAATGTGAACATCATATTTTGATTCACCTAATGAGATGCATTGTCAAAAATGTATTTTGAATGATAAAACAAGAAATGTAGCTAAACTGCTAAAGTAACAGCAAGAAGAAAAATCCAAGTAGTCAACTACCTCCAGTATGTCTTCTCGCAACAGAAAGATGGAACATCCGAGCTTCCTTGCCATAGAAATGATATATGTGGCATTCATCTTTTTCTCTTCCTTTGCATTTAATCAAGCAACTTGATTGTTCATCATTTATCCAAGGAATGGAACCTAACCTGTCATTCTTCCCATACTTATTTCCAAGGATGGAAACTAAAAATTGGATAAAGTGCAACACCTAGTATAAAAGATGAAGTACCTCAATTTGGATTCTTATTCATCATATAAGTGACTCACATCTTGCTCTTAGACAAGCTTGATCCCGAAGAATGGCATTTCCTACATTAGAAAGTCGTAAAACCTTATAAGCAATAAATTTAACTATAACAAACATTCAACAATTTTTTTGCAGATGTGGTACCATATGCATGAAAAAACATCGCCTCTATAATCCATTTCAGAATTAAAGTTAACTACAATCAACAAGAATTACTATCAGGGCAAAATTGCTATCTAACTGAGTGAATAAATTATAAAACCAAACCCATAAAAAAGATCAGATAGCATGGAAAACCATCCATCCAAGCAAACTTGTTGCAAAAGCTTAGTATGAAACATGTTAAGATCCAAAATTTTCTGTTGCTTGTCATGGATTATTTTCTACCAGCCAGCACCAATAGCAACACTTGTCCAACAAAAGCAAAGTAATACTAAACGCCACTTTCATACAAAACCACGAAAATTGTATAGTTGATATAGGTCAAGAGTCAAATTTCAAAAAAAACATATTGACATCCAAAGATAAAGAACATCAAAAGGCAAAAACACATAATAAATACCATATAGAAAGAGCATCTATAGCAACCTCAGCATCCGCCATGTGCCTGTCAACAAGAGTAAAATGGTGTTGTATCATATTTCTAGATTGTTAAGAAACTAACTCATTGATTTCACTCTCAAAGATCTCTTATAAATCAAACATAGCTTATGATCCTAAACAAATCGTGCAAAAAATACTCCAATTCTTGGCTGAAGTAGAACTGTAGAAGCAATCACTGAAAATCTAGAACATATTAATTAGTAATGGAAAGCTAAAGCGAGGATTGAACCAGAATTGCACTGGATCTCCTTCATCTACTCACACTATTTGTCCACTTTTGTACAACAGTAAGATAGCAATATGCATCACATATTCACATTGGGATCAAATGTATTTTGTAACAATTTTTTTGTTGGCTTGTGATTAAGATGCATATCATTTTGAATTTTTGATTTCTGACTTGAAAACGGAATTTTGATTGAAAGACTTACTAAGCTACTAGCCGTGATTACAGTAGTGACTGTTGTCTAGAGAGTGGAGCCGCTGTCGTCCGGTGGCCCCTTTGTTGGCGAGGAGGACTGGAGGAGCCGCTGTCTTCTAGTGGTCCCTTAGTCGGCGAGGAGGACTGGAGGAGGAAGGGAAGTCGGAAGGACCCAATAGCTAGTAGGGTTGAGGAGATGAGTGGAGGAGGAGGAGGCAGAGGAGGACGACTCGTCCTGTCATCTGTGGGCTGTCAAGGAGGGCCAAAAGGCGAAGGCCAAAGGAGTGGAGGAGTGGAAGAGGAGGGTTTAGGAGGAGGTAGAGGAGGCGGAGGAGGACGACTCGTCCTGTGGGCTGCGAGCTGCCAAGGAGGGCCAGGAGGCAGAGACCGGAGGAGTGGAGGAGTGAAGGAAAAGGGTTTCGGAGGAGGACTAGGAGGAGTGGAAGAGGGTTTCGAGGAGGGCCAAGAGGCGGAGGCCAGAGGAGACAGGAGGCAGAAGGCTGCGACGGGGTGACGGGAGGAGGTAGGAGGCTGCGATGGGGTGACGGGAGGAGGCAGGAGGCTGCGGGCTTGTTGTTAGAATGTTAGGTTTAGGGTTTTATTTGTAGGGATTTTATATATATGTAAATTTTACAAATATTATATTTAAGTTTTTATTTATTAATTGTTAGATACTTATGTCATAAGTTTTACATATAAAATATATATATATATATATATATTAAATTTTCGAATTCGGATATTTTCGAATCGGATGTGCCAACATCTGTATTCGATCTTATTTTTTTCAAATTCAAATTCGGTTCGTCGAATATTTTTTCGGATAAAGATTCAAGATTTCGAATACAGATTCGAAACGAATTTTCGAATATTTTCGGATTTCTGACACCCATAGGCACGATCATAACACATGGTTTTAAATGTAACATCGGGAGAAGTTTTTCATCAATAGTGGGCCCGACAATTGTGCCATTTTATACCTTTTGAGTAGAAATTAACTGCGGTTATCCCACTAACAAAGCCATCACTGTTTTTTTTGGTAATCGGTAGTTGTATTTCTTTTAATATTATCAAAAATTACACTCACAATAAGGCAATGTTAAAGACCTTATGAATATTACAAAAATTGCCCCGTCACACAGCAGGTGACAAAAAGCCTCCAAAAAATGAGATGTCCTGGTGTTGATGAGAAGTTAAGGCTATCAACAC
>JAMKQA010009568.1:0-17294 GCA_024699735.1 Posidonia australis | reverse complement strand
AGCCAACAAGTAAGTTCTTATTTTATGTTAAATAAGGAAAAAATCTCAAGAGGGTCTTGAGGAGTGGACTAGGTTGGGTTGCCGAACCACTATAAATTGCTTGTCTACATCAATTGCTCTCATCTTTCTCTTGTATGTTATATTGATTGCTTGAGTATTTAAAGCTATTTATACGTATAAAATAATCTCCTTACATGCAATTTTTCATTCACCTGTAAAAACTGATATAAGTAATTAAAAAATGTTAATTCTCTATTCACCCCCCCTCTAGAGGATCTATTCGATCCTACAATCTCGTCCCCTATCTAACCCTTGTTCGGTGTGCTTGTGAGTCGACGAAGGCATGCGGCGACGTGTGGAGCGTCCTTGAGGTTGTGGACTTGTGGAGTCATCGAAGTTGGCTGGAGATAAAAGTTGGATCGTCGGAGAGCTTGTTGCAGGTACACACCTCCAACTAATGTATAGAAAGCATGAAATTGGTAAAAAATGATAGGAATGCCTGAAATCTAGGTAAATTTGTCTTCCTAGAATTTATTGTGATTTTATGAGAATTTATGGAGGTATTTATGGATATTAATGGCGGTTGTTGCGTTTTGAGTCTTTTGATTCTTCTGTCTTTGCAAATTTATATCTTGATGCATGGTGAATGGATTTTGGTTTTGTTTGTTGGGATTTGGAGTAGACTCAAGGGTCTACATTTTATGTTTTATAAGAGATTTTTGGTACTTATTTTGGAGGTCCGATCATAGGTCCCACTTTAGGCGACTTCGAACATTTGAGCTGTGAGTCGTTTTCTGGTTTCGTAGAAAACGACACATCGAATCATTTCGGCATGATGTTTTGCTATCAGTTTTGGTCCTCTAGTCGAACTTTGGTGGTCCGGTTTTAGGCAGTTGATCGAATCTATTGATCGAATCAATAGATTTTGGTCGACTGAACCATTTTCGGTTTGTCGATTTTGACCATGAGTGTTGCCCATTGACATTTCGATCGATCGATTCAAATCAGTCTACCAATCCAGAGTTTTTTGGCATACCGAACCTATTTCAGGATGCCGAATCAGGATCCAAATGTTTTTATAAAATCTGATTTCCGTAGGTCCTCATATTGGTTTGTGTTGTCCATTTGAGATAGATTGTAGGTTGTCATTGGTGGTCCCATGGAACAGTTGATGTGCTGTTTTGTCGAGTCTTTGAATGAATTCCAAAGATATAAATGGTTTCGAAAAATGGTTTCAAAGATATGGTTAGTCCGTTTTGGAAAAAATGGTTTTCTTAGTTTTCTGTGTGCAAGTCGAAACACTATGGGATTGTGTTGTCGGGACTAGGGAATGTGACGACATTCTCGGATGGTCGGGGCACGTATCCCTGGTTGAGGTCGGGGCTAAGATACCTAAGGCTGAGGGTCGTCGGGTCTTGGAGGTATGAGACTCCCCGATTGTCGTCTTGAGGCTAGAGTTGTGGTCCACATGTTGAGGTGACTTGTGGCATGACGTAGAGGTATGATAGTCCTGTTGTCGCTGTGAGCACTGAGGCTCGGGTGTTGTCGAGTGTGAAGGTATGACACTCCCTCCTGAGCACCATGTGGAGGACGCAGTGAGGAAGTGTACCCTGTGGTGGCCAATGCGGGTGGAACACATGCTCCGTAGCTGATAGTATCCTGAGAGACAGGACTGCCTTCCCAGAGTAGGGTTGGCCTTTTGATGGTTCTCTATAGAGAGAGAATCACAGGTAGTGCAGACACCGTTGGTCGTGCTTCGGTGGACTATGTGTGGTCAGAGTTTGGTTACTTGACGTCGGACTTCCCGACTCATTATGTGTTGTTTTGGCAATTGAAGGCCTCGTTCGTGGTTTTGGGCTGATAGAGCCTTAATTGTTGTTTTGGTCGGTGTGGGCCTGATTTTGTGTGATTTCAGAGAAAATG
Organism: Posidonia australis; assembly: GCA_024699735.1. Taxonomy (NCBI): domain Eukaryota; kingdom Viridiplantae; phylum Streptophyta; class Magnoliopsida; order Alismatales; family Posidoniaceae; genus Posidonia; species Posidonia australis. The sequence continues at coordinate 15,371 of JAMKQA010009568.1, read as the reverse complement.
GTTGCGAAATGAATTTAAAAGGAAAATTAATATAATTTTGTTTTCCGCTGTCATGTGGGGTGCGTGCTGGGTGACTTTTGTCGCTCACACTTTCCTCGTATTTTTGGGTTGTAGATGTAGGCATGCAGAGGATTTAGCATAGTGCATATAGTCTAGAGTCTCGTAACCGCACACGTAGGTTCCTGGTAGTTGATATTTTCTGTTTAGTTTTTAATTTCCTGTAATCTAATTTGTTTTAAATTGTAATGGGAAATTGGGGGTGTTACATATATATCTATATATAGTGAATGAATGTCTGTCGTTGAATTAGATGACTTTACATCTTCATATTTTATTTTATTTTAAGTTATATAAAAATAAAGTCTAAAACACTAAGTTTCTATTCCTAAAAACTCTACAAATTCCATTTGAGTTACTTCATAAGCCTCCAACTTTGTAAACTTTTATGTTTTATTTATCAACCTAATGTCTATATAAACTTTGTTGAGTTTAAAATAGATTGTATTTAACTTTAGCGAATTATATTTTAGAACATGAAGTTGATAAAATAATACAATTTTATCCTTTTATTTTGCAAATCAAATAAAAAATAGTGTGTAAAAGAAAACACATTTTTCTCTTGATATTTATCTATTTTATTTTACCAGGCAAAGCTCAAACATTTTCAATCCTAGATGTTTGATTTTTTATTGAAATTTGATAATGATGAATTTTAGAGAATTTCAAGATGAGAAATTAACTTTTATATAATTTAATCAACAATGGTAAATTTAATAGTACCACTTTGTGATGTGTTTTAGTTTGATAAATAATGGATTATGAGTCAAGTTTCACTACTTACAAAGAAATTATTAAGACTGATAATGCAAGAATTAGCATAGTTAACTTGTAGCTTGAACATCAAGATAAGTTTAATTAATTTGTAGCTTGGGCATCAAGGATATTTAAAAACCATCGATCCTATGTTGTAGTCAATGTATAAATTTCTTGATTCCATGATTTTGCAACTTATGGATGCTACATGATATCACTAATTATCAATAAATTATATTTTTGAATTATATTTTATGAATATTTAGGTTTAAAATTGAGAATCGAACCAAGCGACTTTTTGACGGTTCAGTTTAAAGTATATACACAGTTCAGTTCAATTTTAATATAACCATAACCTATAGAGACAGAATTGAATCGTTTGCACTAGGCATGCCCACGGTTTGGTCCTAACGCAAACGGTTCTGTTCGGTTCAAATCGATTCTGACAATAATCATGAACCGAACCATACCCATCATTTTTAGTTATATTGGAATCAAACTGAACCGTTTATGTACTTAAAATCGAATCATTCAAAAGTCGGTTAATTCAATTCGATTCTCGGTTTTCAACCTAAATATTCATAAAAACATGATTCAACACTATAATTTTTTAATAATTAGTGGTGCCATGTAGCATCAATTTTTTGATAATTAGTGGTGCCATGTAGCATCCATATGTTGCTAAATCATAGGATTAAGAAATTTCTATTTTGATTACGGCATATGATGAGCTTTAAATATGTTTAATGCCTAAGCTACAAGTTAATTGCACTTATTTTGATGATCAAGCTACAAGTTACCAACACTAATTCTTGCATTACTAGTCTTAGTAATTTCTTTGTAAGTAGTGAAATGTGACTCTTTATTGTACCTTTATTTATCAAACTAAAACAAAGTGATACTGCTAAATTTACTATTGTTGATCAAACTAAATAAAAGATAATTTCTCATCTTGAAAATTTTCAAAATTCACCATTATCAAATGTCAATAAAAATTCAAACATCTAAGATTGAAAATGTTTGAGTTTTGCTTGGTAAAATAAAATAGATAAATATCAAGGAAAAAAGTGGTTTCTTTTACACATTTTTTTTTATTTGATTGGGAAGAGAAAACGTTTGAGCTATAACAATTTATCTACTTCATGTTCTAAAATATAATTTGTTAAAATTAATTATAATTTATTTTCAAACTCAACAGAGTTTATTTATACATTAGACTGATAAGTAAAGTATAAAAGACTTATGAAGTAACTTAAATGGAATTCTACAGGGTGTTTGACAATAGGAACTTAATATTTTGAGCTCTGTTTTTATATAACCTATAATAAAATTAAAGGTGGAGGTATAAAGTTATCTAATCCAACAGTTGACATTTATAGATACTATATATATATATATATATCGAGTTAATATCAAGTAATATCCGTCCTTACTTTTAGATGGTAAGGTCCTTAATCCTGTCATTTAAATGTGGTCCTTAAGATAAGTAGGATCATTAATCTTAATCATTCATTTTCATCTCAGTAATTATCATTTAAATGATAATAATTTAAAAGAACTCCATTAAATAATAATATAGTCAGGGAACCACCTTTTCCATTACATCCACTATAATATACAAATTTAATAGTTAATAGATTCAAGTCTTACTTATTTGAAATAGGGAAGGGCTTTATTAGAAAATTAGCTTATATATATAGAGAGAGAGAGAGAGTAATGATTTGGTCCCTACTTAAGACAAGTAGGACATTTAAGCTTAATTATCTATCTTCATCTCAGTAACTACCATTTAAATGATAATAATTTTAAAAAATTCTATTAAATAAGGAGATAGTTACAATAACTAATTTTCCATTAGATCCACCATAAGATGTAAATTCAACGATTGAAATATTTAGAGTCCTAATTATTTTTAGTAGGCATACATATATATAGTTAATATCTAGAGATGCTCGTCTTTATTTTTAGATGGTGAGGTCTTTAATCCTGTTTGTCTATTGTGAAGATCATTTTATGCTTTAATTTTGATCAAATCAGAAATCACTTTAAAAAATCATTAAAATTTTTCATTTTAAAAATCAAAAATCAAAATCTCTCTTGTTCAATTATTAACCCCCCTCCTGATGCCCTCCCATCCTTGACTCCCCATGATACCCTCGACTCCCCTTGACGTTGCCTTGACTCCCCTCTCTCCTGGCATGGCCCTTGACTCTCCTTTCTCCCTAACGTAGCCTTGACTCTCTCCCATTGTGGCCCTCAACTGCACTCTTCCTCCTTGACGTCGTCCCCCGATGCCCTCTCCTCCCTCTCGACGGCCTCCCCTCTACACCTGCCATTGCCCTGTCCTCCTCTCCTCCCGTCGCCCAACACCCTTCCTCTCAATGCCCTCCCCTCCATGCCTCTCGCCACCCTATCTTTCTCTTGCCACTCAATGCCCTCCTCCTCAAATCTATCACCTCCTTATCCTTCTCACCTCCCACCATGCTCCCCTCACCTCGTTGCTCTCCCATTTGCTTCGTCGCCTTCCCCTTAAGTCCTGCCACGAAACTCTCTCCTCCCTCGATCATTCACATCATTGCCATCACAACCCGTGCAAGAGCCTTATAGGAAGTTTGAGAGAAAAACCCTAACAACAGTTCTAAATAACAAAACTTAAATTTAAAAGGTAGTAACACCAAAACAAAATAAAACGGTATGAATCTAAAATTGAAATTGAAATTAAAACTAAAAAAAAAGGTTACGAATTAAAAACATCGTTATTGTCATATAAAAAAAATATTAAAATGTAAAATTAAAACATTACTAATAGAAATTGAAAATACTATATAAAATGAGATATTAATGTAATTCAGTTACGATAAAAATTTATTAATAAATTAAAATAAAGGAAAAATAAAAATTCATAAAACCATTCTCACAAAATAAGTGATTTTGTTAATTCAAAATCTATATTTAATCTAAAATATAAGATTTGATAATTGACCTATGATCAATTCTCAGTTTGACTGTGAACCACACAAAATTGGTCTGTTCTGGGCGGTTAACCGGTTCTACCGCCGTGTTTTTGCACTACTAGTTTCTACTTCCCACGCTGCCGCCCACAACTCTTACGTCACTCGCCCACTCCTTCCTCCTCCCCACCGCCGCCGTCGCCCGCCATGGACGCCATCACCGACCAACACCACCGTCATGACCACCACAACGAAACCCATCGCCACCACCTCCGCCTCTCCGTTCCCCCACGTCCGACCATCCCCACCACCACCACCAGCAGCAGCAGCAGTAGATCATATCCTTACCCAACCCCCACTTCCTCCTCCTTGTCCTCGCCCTTCCCTTTCTCCCCCTCCTCCTTTCCCTCCGCCACCCCTTCCAAGCGCCGCCATCCCTCCTCCTTCACCATCTCCTCCACCAATTCCTCCTCCTCTTACTCCTCGCTCTTGTCTCTCTTCCTCTTCCTCTTCTCCCTCCGCGCCCTCTACTCCCTCCTCCCATTCCTCCGCTCCGCTCCTCCCTCCTTCTCCCTCTTTCCCTTCTCCTTCCTCGTCTCCCTCTCCTCTCTCCTCCTCACCTCCGCCCTCTCCTTCCTGCTCCCCTCCTCCTCCGATCCCCACCACCGTAGACCCCTCAAGAACCTACCTTTCGGCTCTTTCCTACGCCCACTCGCTGTTAAGTCTCTCCTGCTAGCCCTCGTCTTCCTCCTCCGGTTCCAGGCTCTACGGTCCTGTGGCACTGCCACTACGATCTTAGTCGATTTCTCCGGTTCGCTTGCCGCAAGATCTCTGTTCGAGAAGGGTGGTGGTGGTGGTGGTGTTTTAAATGGTGGTCTTTCGAGGAAAGTCTGCGGCTTTGTTGCTTTGGGAATTGCTGTCTTCCTCCAGTCCTACGGTTGGCATCGTGTCGGCTGCTCTCTGTTTTCGAGGACTACTGTTGCGGGGGAGGTAGAGGAGGATTGCTTGAAGGTATTCCCCGTTTTGCTTCCTTTCCTTTCGGGGTTTATCGGCTACTTGGAGCGTTCGTCCACCAACTGGGGGGTTTTGAGGCCGTTGGGTCGGAAAAAGATTCGTGTTTTCTCTCTTGGATTCACCACAATGTGGCTGTTCTTACCGGCTTTTGTTAGCTTTATGCTGGCGGAGGATAAAGATAGTGAAGTTTCAGTTTTCAACCTTGGTTGGCCTTTGGTGAACATTGTGATATTCGGAGTGGTACTCAGTGAAAACAATGGGGATGAGAGGTCGGTGCCCAGTTCGAAAGACGTACAAAAGGAATTCCTTGTGACTTTCTGTTGCACGCTTATTCTGGAGCTTTTCTACTTCCCGCGGTTCTCCATGCCAGGGTTTTTGTTTTGTGGGTTTTTTATGTGGATAGCTGTTAACCAATTGTGTTCCTCTTCGTCGGATAGTATTGAGCTGGGTAGCTCTGCTTCTTCAGAATCTTTGTACACAATGATCAGGAATCCAATTCGTCATATACTTAGTGAAAGGAAGTCTAGGAAGATTGCTCTCTTCCTCCTGATTAACACGGGTTACATGGTGGTGGAGTTTGTTGCTGGGTTTATGAGCAACAGTCTTGGTTTGATATCCGATGCATGCCACATGCTGTTTGATTGTGCTGCCCTTGCCATTGGTTTATATGCCTCGTACATCTCTCGATTGCCAGCAAATAGTCAGTTCAATTATGGATTGGGGAGGTTTGAGGTACTATCTGGGTATGTCAATGCAGTGTTTTTGGTTCTTGTAGGTGCACTCATTGTTCTAGAGTCACTCGAGAGAATTCTTGACCCTCAGGAGATCTCAACAGATAGTCTTTTGATTGTTTCAATTGGAGGGTTCTTGGTGAATGTCGTGGGCCTGGTCTTTTTCCATGAAGAGCATCATCATGCCCATGGTGGTGGTGGATCGTGTTCTCATTCACATTCACATTCTCATGCTCACACCCATGCACACTCCCACTTCCACCATAATAACCATTCTCATGACCATCATCACCATTCTCACGACCATGCTTCTAATTTGAATCATCATCTAGGTGATGTAGACACACATCAGTCCTCTATTGGAAACTCTCATGATGACATTCATCATCACTGCTCAAATCGTGGTGATCACCATCACCATCAAAATCACAATCCTAGGGATATTGAAGATAAAAATGCGCACTGTTCCAATCATAATTGCCATGGTCACAAACATGATTACCCTAACCATTCTCATGAAGCTAATGTTCACACCCACAGAAATGCAAATGAGGCTGAACTAGTGCATCACAAAACTTGTTTGGGCAATTCACCCTCGCACAGTCATATAAATAATGGCTCTTTCACTCATCAAGAGCCTGTAAATATTTCTGTTATGCCAAGTGACAGTCACTCTCATTCTACCAAACCCTCAACTGAGGAAAAGCATGCTGAGGAGCACAGGAAGCATCATCACATTGACCACAACATGGAAGGAATCTTCTTGCATGTCTTAGCAGACACACTGGGAAGTGTTGGAGTAATATTTTCTACTGTTCTAATTAAGTACAAGGGTTGTCTTGCTGCAGATCCTGCTTGCTCTATATTTATTTCGTTAATGATCATAACATCTGTATTACCTTTGCTGAGAAACTCTGGTGAGATTTTGCTCCAGAGAGTTTCAAAAACTCATGAAAAGGACTTGAAAATTGCTCTGGGTGAGATAACAAGGATAAGTGGTGTTTCTGGTGTCCAAAATGTGCATGTGTGGAGCTTCACAAATGCTGAAGTTGTTGGGACTCTTAATCTTCACGTATCCACTGGAAGTGACACAGATTTTGTCAAGAAGCAAGTTTCACAGGTTTTGCATGATGTTGGCATCAAGGATTTGACCGTTCAGATTGAACATATGAAAACTTAGGTTGAGCAACTGTGGTATCATGAATACTACAATTAGGATGCCTTTGCAAGTGGTTCTAATTTATTTTTCAATGCAGATGGTATACTCATGGAATTTTTGTGGAACAATGTCTACATCTTAAAGTGCAAAGTACCCTAAATTTGCTATTTATTTTTGAGCTTCTTTCAGTCAAAAATATCATTGTGATAGCTTTATACTGAAATTTTACTGTTGTACTTTAATATTATTGCAAAAAATGATATGTATAAAATGATGCTATCACATTTGTTGCATTTGGTTCAAGATCTGTGAACTTAAATGTTGAAGGGTTTTCCTTGCTTTTCTACTTGTAACAAATGTGTTATTACAAGAAACAAGGATTTCTGTCTGTGTTCTTGAATAACCTCTGAAAAATACTGGCAGAAACCTGTAGCAGTTACCCATGGTACCATATTGGTATGAGTCAAAGGGCCTTTGAAAATGCAATTTTAGGATAGATTGCGATAGAGTTAAAAGATCGATCTGTTTTTGCTATTTATGCATTTTCCAATCTGGCTGATCCAGATTTATTGATTGTTTATATGAAAATATCTTCTATCATTTCTGTTTGGTGCAACATGCCATTTTTAGAGATTCTGTAATGGAAGAGCCCAATACCACCGAAGCCTAACACTGTGGAGGAAATGAAGTGAATTGCTCCAAACACATAGTTCGGAAAGGTGGTACGTTGCTTACTTGAATAAAATGCATATATACATGTTATTGTTGGTAGACTGATGTGATATGATCTTTCTTGTGATTTTATAAAATCCATATTGAAATACAACAAACAGAAATAAACTAAAATAAAAGTTAGGAAGACAATAAATTTTCATTATTACATTTCACCATCAAAGAAGGTACTTTTATTCCCTTGACAGAACTAGAAAAGCTGTATAAAGGCTCAGACTTTTAGGGATTGTTGGAAATTTATCAATAAGTGATTTTGTAATATTCGCAAAAGAACCTGCATTAAGGTCTTCGTTCATAGTTAGTTGAGGATTTATTTGGCTATATGTCTACTTGGAGGTTTGTGATTGTGGGAAGTAGTGAAAGACGAGATAGAAGTAAGCTCACTTAGGGGTTTATCAACAGAATTCTGTTGTAATGGAACACTATTTCTGGTGCACCTTTTTTCCTTGATAGGCCAAGTTTAAGCTTGACTTAAAGCTGATTAGTAATTGAGCCTATAGTAGTTAAGATCAAGCATTATGATCAGAACAACTTGATTAGGTTTGATATAAGAGTCTACTATTAGTTACATCCTTTTCACAGCTGATCGTTTAGTTGAGAATCCCGTGGTTCTTATGCAAATACTGCAACTTATATAGGTTTCAGTACTTTGTTTTTTCTCCTGCATGCAAATAATCAGATCATTTGTCATACTTTTACTTTCTTTATAAGATTCAGAGCGTCTGGTGAAGGATTATTGGATTAATAAAGGTTACGTTTGTTTTCTGGTGTCGCTTTGGGTTTGCTGGGCAGGAGCTCTCACTGTAGCACTCCACGCAAGAGTTAACTCGGGTCTCCACTCCCACAAAAGAGTTTGCTTCAATGGAGAGTGGCGTTTGGCAACTCTAGCTCTTGCAGCGTCTCTGATGAATGCGTTCATGATTTTGCCCTCTGACAAGATGGTTCACTGTAGACAGCCAGTGGTATTCGCAGAAGCTGCAAGATTACTTCTTCTTCATACTCTCTACCGCAATTCCATCCAATCCATTGTTCATCAGGTTGTAGAACTCTTTCCCCTGTTCTCACAAATGATTGCTTGTCAGATTTGGTAATGTTTTTCCTCACCCTTGCAGGAATCATGTCTGGATTGTGGCTTGCTGGAGTTCTTCATCAATCAGGTTAGGGTTTCTTGATATTTCCCGATCAGGTTAAGGTTTCTTTTTGTCTGGATAGTGGTTTGCTAGATTAGACATTTCTGGATAGTGGTTCTCACAAGAGGAAAACGGAAGTTTGTAAGAGGGTCTTGTTGCTTGAACCTGCAAAGACCCTTTTGCTGCTTGAAGTTGGAGCATCTCCTGAGGTTTTTTTTTTGTTTTTTTTTTGTTTGTCCATCTCCTGATGTTTATTTTGTTTGATCCATTGTTGCCACCTGGTAAAAATGCATTCTAGCAATTGATGGATAATTGAGAGTTGACATTGTCCAACTGGCGAAGAAAGAGTTGTGACGATAGTGTTTTGACCCTTTTACTTCATCTTTTCTTGGAACTATTTTTCTGAGGACATTTTCTTGCCCCTATTAGAAGCATTTATTTTGATGATCTAGGACAATGTAGACTTTTCTGGTAGATAATATATGATAAGAACTGCATTATTTGCCATTAAAGGATAGAGCGAGTGTTGTTGTAGAAAGGGAGAAGGTGGAGCTTGGTGATTGTTCATCTTGATTAGAGTTGTTGTAGAAGTGGCGATGGATTGACAGGAGATTAAAGTTTTGAGCTATGATGAGAAAGAGATCTATTAAAAATTTAAAATGACTGGTTTGGAATTGCTTGTTTCGTAGCTTATTGATAGCTTAAGTTTCAACTTGTTGTCTTAACATGCAAAAATCAGCATTTGTTCTCTATATATTCCTCTATTCAACAAAATTAAAATGTTGAGTACCTTGCAATATTTTTAAATGGACATATCTATATAGCATATACTAGTCTCTTAGCTTAGTATGATGAAATTCACCATCTTCATATGTATCTCATTGATAGCTTCAAGAGAGGTGGACTGCCTATACTGGAATTTGTGGGTATTTTTCCAGTTAGAAACAGTGGTGTTAAATGTTAATTTTTCAATTGTCATTTTTTGTTTTCTTATCCTTCTTGCGGAAGATCTATCACTTTCACGGTTCTAAGAACACGACCCATTTGGATTATTAATGGGATGATACTTACAAACTTACCAAAATCATAAATTTTGCCAAAGGATCATCTCACTATCTTTGATAATTGGGGGGTTTTACTCAAGTTTGAATAAATGTTAAGGATTTATGTAAATATATAACACTATATTATTACAAGAATGTATGTTTCTGAAAAAAAATATTTAAAAAAAAGAAGAGATTTAACTGCATTTTATGTTGTTGGCATATATTTGCATGTTCCACAAGATTGTCTGTAGTCTTCATTGTTTATTTTTTATCAGAGTTAAGGTAAGCTTTTGCATCTGGTTATTATCAAAATATAGTGTTTATTTTTTGTTTAATGTTGTTTCATAGCTTATTGATAGCTTGAGTTTTGGCTTGTTATCGTAACACAAAAATCACCAAATGTTTCTGCTATTCCTCTGTTCAACAAAATTAAAATGTTGACTACCTAGCAATGTTTTTAAATGGACATATCTATATAGCATATACAAGTCTTTAGCTTAGGATGATGAAATTCACCATATGTTCTCATTAGATATCTCCTAATTGTCTATTTTTTATCAGAGTTAAGGTGAACTTTTGCATCTGGTTATTATCAAATTGTAGTGTTTATTTTTTGTTTAGTGTCTAACCAATGATCATGTATACCTGATAAGCATAAGTGAGCAATTTGTTATCTTTGTTATCTTCTGACTTGACGATGTTGTGTAACCATATAGGCAGTAATAATGTCTACTGGGGCACATGAAGAAGGGTTGATTTTGCACACATATGTCAATCCAGGAAGGACCTTCTACAAGTGCGCTCAATAATGTGGAGAGAAGAAATGCTTGTTTTAGGTTTGGGAGGATGAACTAGGAACCTAGATCCTATTGGAAGGCACATATCAGAGATTCTCCGTATGCTGGTGACGCCATCCATACATACTTGAGGAGGAATCCCTAAACAATCGTCCTCTGCTACATTAACATTTTGCAAGAAGGTCGTGTTCTTAGAACGATTCTAACCATCTCTAGTTTCAACTTCTTTTTGTTAGTTTTCAATAATTGAGATGTCTTCCCAATCTAAGGTTTTCACTAATATGAATATCAAAGCTATGCATCTCCCGCTTGAGGCCTTTTACTTGAGTTATTGCAGGCTGACTCTCCTTCTCTCTTACATATATCTACTGACTTTATCTTATTTTACAAGTAGAAGGCTATGTTTAAAAAATGAGTTCTAAATTAGGTCATGCATCAATCCAGTTAATAGCTTGTGTGACTCGGCAACTACCATTAGGATGGCAATGCAAATTGTAGTATCATGTTCTTAATCGTCCTTGCGCTGTAGGCTGTAGTTGCACGACCCATTTTCAATCGTTGTTGCGCTGTAGGCTGTAGTTGCTCTCGTAGTAGGTCCTTTACCGTTAGCCCAAGCAGTGGATCTAGTTCAAGGTGTAACTACCATGGTGAATTCCAGTCAAGGTGGATGATGTTACTAAGACTTGTGAAGTGCGTAATGTCTCTCGTGAAGAATTTAAAAAGATTTAGGTGGACATAAATCATTGGACTCCTGAAGGAATGCAAATAATGGATGCTGAGTGTAAGATCCAAATGAGGTTTGACCGTTGCCGTTGTATTGTCCTTGTTGCCTTATTTGTCATACGGGTGACAGCTCTCCTGCGTGGCTGACATTTTCACCTTAGAAGCAACACTTGATGGATGTATTCCTGTTTCTGGTAGCTGTTGGGGAATGAATTTCTGGATCATGAGTTGCCATCTTTAGGCATCTTTTTGTAGGAAGTAGCTTATAACATTGTCCCTTGTCATTAGCTTTGCCCCATTTTGTATAGGAAATATTCAAGCTTTGCTTTGGTGGAATGTTATTTTGTGTGGAGCACATAGTATGGGTTCATTGGAACTCATTCTATTATTATTAATTATGATGGCCGTAATTCGATGTCCTTTATATCTTTTATGTAATTATTCATGTTTGATGTATCTACATGTTTGGAGTATCCTATTTTTGTCGTATCTTTATTTTTGATATTATCTAACCAGGTCTTTTACATTCTTGGTGGAGAGTTGTACGTTCTCTTTTGTTTGATTAATGTCTTTAGCTGCATTGGACCGTTAAATGAGTGGAACAATTTTCTACTGTTTATTATCTAATGGACCATGCGTAATGTTGCATATTTGTTTGAGACCTGTGAAATTTTAATTTGCCATTGGTGATAGTAGACATGCAAATTCGATACATTTCTTTTTTGGCAATGGTAAGTAGTATTAGATATCTATCCCAAGGGAAAAAATTCCAAGGGAATCAGGGGTCCATAGTGCATGAATCAGGGGTCCATAGTGCATGAAATAAAACACAGAAAAAGCAAGGCAATGTTCATGCCATTAATACAGACCAACCAGCGGAGCTGGCAATAAAGTTCAAATGTATAAAAAGCTATTAATACTACTGTCCCATGTCTTCAGCAGCAGCAACTTGATGTAAGATGGAATCAGTAGAGCGTGGAGGAGCATCTGAAGAAGCTGTGAGATTCTCAGTCCAAACAGTTTTCATAGAGGTTAATGAATTCCTCAGATCCTCCTTCTCAAACCCTGGTAAAAGAGAATCTAACCATTGTCACATTAGTCCAATGATATCGGAAATTATAATATAAGAAGGTTTAAAAGAACCACGAAAAATTCTGCTGTTTCTTTTTTTCCAGGTTACCCAGAGAATAACTTGAATCAAAACAAACCAGTCATAGTTACTTAATTGAAATTTAAGCGTAGGTTTATGCTGATATAAGTAGCACAGGTTATAAAATCCAGGGTATAACTGAGAACATAAGAAAAATTGTCAAATCTGGGAAACAAAATCACAAAACATAAATAAATGGTTATTAGTTTCAGTATTTTGGTTGCAGAAGATACAGCTAGATGAGCCAACACATCCTCTTTTTGTCAAGTTCTTCTTAGTTAGATTCTTATTGTGAATAACAAGTTAGGAGAACAATTTAACCTTGAGCGGGGCCCAGGTCTGCCATACTTACTCAAAAAAATTGAATCTTAGTCTATCATCATTCAATACGTTGTAACAAGATTTAACTGAGAAGTTAGAAGAAGAAGTTGGGGTCCAGGATATGTCATCCCTCTCCACCCCCAGAGTAACAGATTGGATAATATGTGTCAGCAAATCAAGTTGAAATTGCAATACATTGTACTCATAAAGCTATACTTTGGAATGATCAATCAACTTATTAAAATCTGATCTAGAAATGTTACAAATTTTATAAACAGACGCTTTTCTCCATTTAGAAATAGAAAAGAGTTGAGGGAGTAAGTACTTTATTTTTTTATCATTCTACCATTTTTGTTCTCAGAATAATATGTCTTTCCCATTGCACAAGTGGAGAGAAGTGAAGCAATTAACAATATCAAAACTGCTTTTAAGGCAAAGCCATAAAGGGGAGCAATGGCTAGAAGAGATGTTTAAGATAGCCCCAGGCCCAGAATGTTGCATATACTTGACCTTCACTAAATCTTTCCACATGGCATGGCTATCATAGGAGAGTAATTGCCACATTAATTTAGATTTAAGTGCTAAATTAAAATTCCTGAGATTAATGATCCCCCAGCTATTTTGCTTTTTAGGTTTACAGAGTAAACTCCACTTAACTTAATGCCTTCCTTTTCCGACAGAAGGATCTAACTTCCAAACGAAGTTACTCCTAATCCTGTCAATGTCTTTCTCTACGTACCTAGGCATGTGCAATACAGACATAAAATACGTAGGAATGGCAGTTAAAACTGAATTAATCAGTGTCAACCTGCCACCAAGAGATAGAAAATGTGCTTTCCAATGGGATAGCTTTGAGGACAATTTCTCAAGGACAGGAGACCAATCCCTACGCGAGGCCCTCCTATAATGGAGTGGAAGACTCAGGTAAGTGATAGGCAAGACTGCAGACTTACAGCCAAGAAGATTACATGCATTATCAACTGAATCCTGAGCTACCTTGATCCCAGTAAGGGAAGATTTGGAGAAATTTATTTTGAGGCCTGAACAAGATTGAAAGCAGCAGAGAATGCGCTTAATATTCACAATGTTTTCAACACCCTCAGTTAGGAATAAAATGGTGTCATCCACATATTGGATGTTTAATATATGAGAACCCCCATGAGGGAACTGATGCCTTGATTAAGGTTGTGACTTAATGCTAACTGAAGCATACGATTTAAGACATGGGTAGTTATAATGAAAAGTAAGGGGGATAAGGGGTCCCCCTGTCTCAGCCCATTGGCAGCTCCAAAGAAGCCGTGGGATGTGCCATTGAGAAGAATGGAAAATTTTGCAGCAGAGATGCACATCTTAACCCAAGATATCCATTTCCCCCCAAAGCCTAATCCCTGAAGGGAATGAAGAAGGAAATCCCAATTGACCTTATCGAAGGCCTTTTCAAAATCCAACTTTAAAATAAAGCCTGGAATCTTAGAGGAATTCATGAAGTGTAGAGTTTCCTGAGCTACCAGGAAACAGTCCCCGATAGAGCGACCAGGGAGGAAGGCACACTGAGAGCTGTCTATGGTCTTGTTAAGTGTGGGGGATAGCCTGGAGGCTAGAGTTTTGGTGAAAATCTTATAAATGCTATTCACCAAACTAATAGGTCTGAATTCTGTGATAGTATTAGCACCTAAGCGTTTGGGAATAAGAACAATAAACGTCTGATTAAAGAGAGAGAGAGTATCTAGATCACTAGAGAAGAAAATGTAGTGAAAAATGTGCATAATGTCATCTTTCAACAGTTCCCAGAACTGTTGAAAGAAGAAAATAGGAAACCCATCAGGTCTAGGGCTTTTATCCCCAGGGAGTCTAGTTAAATTTGCCTTGACCTCTTCCTCAGAAAATGGTACTTCAAGAGAATCAGGATCAGAGATCTTATTAGGAACCAAAAGGTCCCAGTTAAGGAAGACACTGGATCTTAGTTGACTGTTGAATTGCTAATAAAAATGTTTTTCAATTTCCTCTCTAATAGCCAGAGGGGATGTAATCACAGTGGAGTCAACAGTGAGGGATAGGATAGCATTATTCCACCTATGTGAATTGACGACATTATGAAAGAAGGAAGAGTTAGAATCTCCCTCTTTCAACCATTGAATTCTGGATTTTTGTTTCCAGTAAAGTTCTTTTTCTTTTAAAAATTCAAAGTGCTCATCTCTAAGAGCTTGTTTCTCTCTCCTAATCTCTTCATCTAGGATAGAATGCTCTGTTAAGCCATCAATGCTTAGAATACGAGATTCAATGTCGCTTAATAACTGATTTCTTTTCAGTCTAATCGGAGTAATCCATTTTTTTAAACTTTGCTTTAAAAATTTCAATTTATAAGTGAACCTAGCCAGAGGATTAGTTGAATGAAATAAATCTCTCGACTTCAGCTAGCAGTCCTGGATAAAAGAATGACATCCTTCAAAAAGGAACTGTGACCGTGCCGGACCAGGAGGGAGGCGGGAAAGGGATCACAGCCATGCCAATGGATGGCGAAGGCGCAAGGATAAGAAGAAAAAGAAAAAAGGAAAGGAGTCGCCACCTAGTCTTTTAGGGAAAGACGAGGAAAACCACAAAAGGATGAATGCATGCATGAGATGCAGATAGGAAGGCTGGATGTCTGCTAACCAAAGGATGGGTAAGGATTTCTGTTACGCACGAGGAAGGTATTAGGCACCCTCGTACGCCCGAGAAACTCGGTCTTTCTAGTCCTAATGCTTGCTAAGGGCTTGATGAATGTTTGCTAAACCTGGATCGTGCTCTAATCATGCTAATATGAA
>JAMKQA010009558.1:0-10643 GCA_024699735.1 Posidonia australis | reverse complement strand
ACATTTGACCCTCGGATTAACTTTTTCCCTTGATTCCTTTTCTTTGCTTTGATTTGGCATGTTTTTAGTCATCTTCATGCATGAGCATATAGAATAAGCAAGCATACATTTAGCAGACCATTGACAGTAGGAAACCTAGAAAGGTCAAGTTTTCTCGGACGCATGAGGGTACCTAACCCCTTCCCCATGCGTAACCAGAATCCTTACCCTTTCTCTGGCCCGCATTCATCTTGCATTATCCATTAGGCATGGATCACACATGCATTCTGCATTTTGCTTTGTTTCTTGATTTTCTCGTGTTTTTTGGTTTTCCTCGTCTTTCCATTAAAAGACTAGGTGGCGACTCCTTTGCTTATCCTTTTTGTCTTCCCTTTGGTGTTTCCGGGTCTTATCTCTTCTTCCGGATTCACAATTTTCGTCGTGATCGTATCGGATCTCCTCGTGAGTTTCCGCACACAGAGTAGGTGGAGAGTAGCGCCAAGGGTTCCGTCGGCATGGTCACACTAGGGCCAAGTCAATCTGATGGGTTACCACTGCCAAAGCAATTTCTACAACCTCGATGTTCACGACTGTTCGGTTGTGGCTAAAAACTAGCTCACCCAAGAAGCGGACAACAAAACCTCTCAGCCATAGCTCATCGCCCAAGGAGGTGCGCATTTTGACCACCTTGTCAAAGCAAGTCAGTTGTACCATCAGAGATTGTCCATCAATACAGATAAGTCGACGGCCACAATCGTCGGTTGACAGGCTGGTCAATTCACTCATGACTGAAGAGTATCCATCACGCTGCATAAACATAGTGGGCCGCAGAAACTTTGGCAGACAACACACCTGATGGACCTCCTTCAAAGTAAGGGATAATTCAACTCTATTGAAGTAGAATATGTGGTTTGTAGGTTTCTAGAATCAGGCAACTGCACCTAAAAGGTATCGGGAGACCTCCACATTGGTAATGTCCAAGAACTTTGATGAGATGCCCCAAGTCCGCAACTTGTCGCAATCACTATCTGTTAATTTCCCCATCCACGTCTAGAGAACATCTGAACACCGCATCGGTATGACTATCGTGGGGAAACCCATGATCAATAGGGTAACTTTGGCTTCTCTTGATTCAGGTTGCACTGGAAAGAGAAGAGGAACTCTTGTAGAACATTCTCAGAATATTAATGCTATTCCACACAACAATATTTTATAAAGTCTAATGCAAATAAAAAGGGTGCAACAGAAATGGATTGAGTATCAGAAAGACTAGTCCATGGCTAAGATTGAATGTCGAAATCGAGACTGAGTAGGCTAAACAACAGGCTATCGAACGGACTAACTCGTGTGCATAGCCTCAGCAAGAGGTCTTGGTTACTAACTGGTCAAGACCAAGTGCCCCAAATTGGTGGGAAACAAACACCCACACCGATGGTCTGGCTTGTCAAGTGACAAAGTCGACATTAGGTACTTAAGAAGTCAATTGTACCACTCAACCCCGAGAGAAATACTACACAACTTGATGATAAAGTTTTCACCGCTGGATAGGTTGCTTTAAAGTTATATGCAAGATAGAGAGTATCTTGCCAACTTTGCAGAATTGTGGTAGAGGCTGGAAGTAATGATTACAGCCCCCATTGTCGTCATGAATTGTTGTGTCTTGCAACTCATCTCCGTAGAGTGTACAAGAGACCTACGTAAGTGTCGAGGCTAGGAATGTGTCTGGGCTTTGACTAGGCTTCATCCTCAGGAATCTCGTGCATGTTGCTGTGGTGTTTGGGGGATAGTTTACTTGCAGGAATGTTTGAAAAAAGGCCTCCTCTCTGCATCTGACTACTTTGTAAACTGCTCAACCTACTCCAAAAAACAGCAGACATGTCCTCTGGTTCGACCATAAAGGTTCGGATCGGTAGGGCCCTGAAGATGTATGTGACCAAAGTATTGGCTCGGTGCATCCATACATGAGGTAACTGGCATGCCCCTGGGTAGATTGTGGGGTTTTCAACCATTAGAGTAGCTGACATGCCCCTGGTCAAGTATCCTGTTCTCAGAGTGTGTTGCAGCAGATTTACGCTTGCCTAATCGAAAGATAGCTGACATGCCCCTAGTTAGATACCGTAGGTTCTTCTACAAGACAGCTGACATGCCCCTGGTTTAGGTATCCTTTGTTATACTCTCAACCCAAAAGGCAACTGGCATGCCCCTGGTTCAAGAATGAATTGGTGCCTCGCAAAGTGAATGGGATGAACGGTCATGAGTTATGCACGAATGAATGATGCTATGTTTATTGCTTTGCTATTTTTTGTTGCCCTCAGCTTTTAGAAAGCTTATAATGCCTGTCATTGGGAAGGAGGAAATCTCCAACTCACTAGACACTACCTAGGCACCCTGGATCTCTAGAAAGGATGAGGCAGTAGTTTGTTGGGTTGTGTGGTGGAACAGGCTTCGCACCAAACTCCCTAAGGCCCTACGCCTTTTTTTTCAATTATCCTCTTTCTTTTACTCCCTCATAGGCTTGTGGATTGACTCTACCCCTTGCTTGGAGGTAATGGGTACCTAGGCAGTTGCTGAGGCTACTTTGATGAAGGAGGGGTGGTTAATCACTTGGGCGGTGTGGACTATTCAGGTACACGCTTCAACCCCTCTCCAAGGTATGTGATAGGGACAAAGTTACTTTACTCATCTCTTTCTCTTAGGGCCAACTTCTGTCTGCGCCTTCTATCTCCTTATTTTTTTAGTGCCCTTATTCATGATAGTATTTTTTCGCTCACACACTCACTCACATTCTAACATTTTATCTCCCTTTGAAGGTGTAGGTCCTTCAAGGCGTTTGGATTTGTCACCTTGTTCTCAATGAGTGGTAGTTCCCACACTTACTAAAACATCTATGTAGTATCGACTAAGGAGGAATAGACCCCTTTCCCTAACAAGCAAGCTTATCCAATTTTCATCACCGGGCATATGCTTATGCAGATCCTACTAGTGCTTTTATTAATGCGTTCATGCTTGGATTTTTTTTATTATTTTTGAGCTTTTGTGTCGAGATGCAGTGTGTGTATAACGAGTGCAAAAGAAGACATGAGTGCAATATGATACAAAATGCCTGAATAAAGAGAATAATGCATGTGCAAATGCAGTAGAGGAGCTTTACGAGGCAAGGATATGACTCCATATCACTAGTAATACTTCTTCAGGTAGCATGAGTTGACCAATTCCGATTGCTCAATGTGGTCCATGCCCTTGAGGATTATGGCTCCCCTAGAGAATGCCTGTTTGACAATGTTAGGGTCGCACCAATTGGGTCTGAATTTGCCACGAGTGTTAGGGAGATGGATTGCTCGCAAGACCAAGTCACCTGGCGTAAAGCTCTTGGGTTGAACTTTCTTCTGGTTGGATCTTGCCATCCTCCTCTGGTAACATTGGGCATGGTGTAGGGCCTGCAGTTGATGTTCATCGATCAAGTTCAATTGTGCAAAGTGATCTCCCAACCATTTGGACTCTTCTAATTCTGCTTCTTTCAATATCCTCAAGGAGGGGATCTCTACCTCGACCAGTAGCACGGCTTCCATGCCATAGACTAAAGAAAAAGGGGTGGCGCTGGCGGATGTCCAGATAGAAGTTTGATAGGCCCACAATGTGTAGGGAAGCTTGTCATGCCAATACTTGTGTGTCTCTGCCATCTTCTTTAGTATCTTGGTAATGTTCTTATTGGCTGACTCAACCGCTCCATTCATCTAGGGATGGTAAGGTGAAGAACGGTGATGTTTGATGTGGAAATTCCGTAAATAGTCTTCGACCCTTTTCGTTATGAAGTTCTTCCCATTATCTGATACTATTGCATGTGGGACCTCATATCAAGATATGATGTTGTTCCTTAGGAACTTCTCTGTTGTTGCAGCAGTGACCGTCTTGTACGATGCCACTTCAACCCACTTCGTGAAGTAATCAATGGCCACTAAGATGAAATGATGCTCGTTAGATGCCGTCAGATGAATGGCACCGATGACATCAATTCCCTAGGTGGAAAAAAGCCATGGTGATGACATGCTGTGAAGTTGTTGTGGGGGAGCATGAATCAGCTTTCCATGGATCTGGCAGGCGTGACACTTTCTCACAAACTAACAGCAATCTACCTCCATGGTCGACCAATAATAGCCTTGTAACATGATCTTCTTGGCCAATAGAACCCCATTCATGTGTGGCCCGCATTTTCCAGCATGGACTTGTAGCATGATGGCATTGGCTTCTTTCTTATTCAAGCATCTCAGGACCATTTGATTATAGGATCTCCTGTATAAATGGCCGGCCCTGAGTACATAGTTGGATGCCAAGCGCTTCAATGTCCTTGCTTCTATTGCTAACGCCTAAAGAGGGAGGTTCCTGGTTTCCAGAAGAACCTTAATGTCGTAGTACCACAGGAGTTCCTCTGGCAGATTTGCTTCCTCTATGCTCATGCAATGTGCAGGTTGATCCACATCCATAACTAACATATCCACTGCATGGTCTTCTGGTACTTAGAGCCAAGAAGCTAAGGTTGCCAAGGCATCTGCATAGGTATTCTAGGCTCTATTCATAAAAAAAAGTGGACCTCTTAGAATTCTGCCGCAAGTTTCATAAGATGAGTATGGTATTGGGTGAGCTTTTGGTCTTTAGTCTTCCAATCACCGTTGACTTGTGCGATGACTAGCATGGCGTTGCCACGTACATGTAACTTGCGGAAGCCATGCTCCAATGCGATTTGAAGTCCTAATATGCATGCTTCATATTTGGGCTCATTATTCGTGCACTTGAAGTTTAATTTTCTAGTGTATGGAGTCATCTGTCCTTGGGGGGTTACTAGTATGACACCAATACCCATTTCTCTTTTGTTGACTGCACCGTCGAAGTATAGGCGCCACTGACTCTTCTCCTAGGCCTCCGTTGGCTCGTCATCATCATCCATGGCGAACAACACATCCTCATCTGGGAATTGAGTCTGCAAGGACTGATATTCTGGTAAAGGTAGCTCGACCAAGTAGTCTGCCATTGCTTGTCCCTTTATGGATTTTTGTGTGACAAAGGTGATATCGTATTGAGACAACAACACCTGCCACTTGACGCACCACCCTACGAGCGTCGGCTTCTAGAACAAATACTTCATAGTGTCATGGTGACAAAGGAGCAAAATTGGGTATGCCATCATATAATGTCTTAGGCATTGGGTTGCCTAGACGAGGGACAAGCAGATCTTCTCTATAGTAGTGTACCTAACCTCGCAATCATTAAAGTTCTTGCTTAGATAATATATCGCCCTCTCCTTACGATTGGATTCATCATGCTGGCCCAAAACTACTCCCACAGAATGTTGGGTCATTGATAGATAGAGAAGCAGGGGTCGTCCTTGCATTGGTGGGACCAAAACAGGAGGTTTGGTCAATAACTGCCTGATCTTGTCGAACACTGCCTAACACTCCTCGTTCCAACTGATCTGTGCATTCTTCCTCAGGAGCTTGAAACTTGGTTCGTAGATCAGTGTGAGCTAAGCGATGAACTCACTGATATATTGCAGACGTCCCAACAATCCTCTGACTTCTTTCTCTGTGGTAGGGGAGGCATGTCAATTATGGCTTGAGCTTTAGTCGGATCAACCTCAATTCCCCTCTAGCTGATGATGTAGCTAAGAAGCTTGTCAGATGAGACATCAAAGGCACATTTACTGGGGTGGAGGCGAAGCATGTACTTGCGCAGATGGTTGAACAGCTTCCATAGGCAGGCTAGATGACCTTCGGGCTCTTTGGACTTACCTATCATATCATCAACGTAGACCTCAACTTCTTGGTGCATGAGGTCGTGGAATAGTACTGTCATAGCTCTCTGATACGTAGCCCTTGCATTCTTGAGTCCAAACGGCATCACCTTGTAGTAGAATACTCCCCACGAAGTAATGAATGATGTCTTCTCCATATCGTCTTCTACTATTTTGATCTAACTATAGCCTGAGAATCCATCCATAAATGATAACATCTCGTGGCCAGCTGTGTTGCCTACCAGAACATTAATGTTGGGTAGCGGAAAGTCATCGTTGGGGCTCGCTTTGTTGAGGTCTCTATAATCGATGCACATGCGAACCTGTCCATCTTTCTTTGATACTGGGACAACATTTGCAAGCCATTCCAGGTAGAGGATGACCTTGAGGAAATCCACTTCATGCTGCTTCATGATGTCCTCCTTAAGTTTGAGCAGCCACTGAGGTCACCATCTTCTGAGCTTCTGCTTTACAGGCTTCACATCTGGCTTCAATGGCAGATTGTGCACAACTACTTCTATGTCTAGGCCAACCATATCGCTATAACTCCAGGCAAATACATCCATGTACTCCTTCAGGAGGGCGATAAATTTTACCTTAGCCTGTGGCGTGAGTTTAGCACTGATGCGCAATTCTTTGACATCATTAGTGGTTCCGATGTTTACCAGCTCGGTCTCTTCTTCCACATGGAGATTTAGGCCTTCTGGGTCATCATCATAGTGTGGAAATTCTATTGGCACGTCGCCATCTTCATGTGCACCAGTGTTATCCTCCTCCTTGTAGGCCACGAGCTCAAACAAAATCTCTTTCTAAAAGGTAAAGTCTGTTGTATCGAAGGTGCAGATCTGCTCTGACGCTTGGCCAGTTCGACGTTGGAGGAGAGTTACACTGACTCTCGTATTTTTGTACTGGCGGCAGGCGATCTCTGTTATCATACCTTGTATCTTCCCTTGGGTCGAATTCTTCTTGCCTCTTTGATGCTACTTCTTCACTTATTGTTAATTTTTTTGGGTTTTCACTGCTATTTATAAGGAGTGCTACTGATTGACAACTGTCCTGCTGCTGACTGATGAGAGTGATGCTGCTTGTGTTCTTCCCTAGCTTAGCTCAGGGTCTTTTTTTTTTACTCCCACCTGGCTTAACGTGAGGTCTAGGCTGTTGATACCATCTAAACCTGCCTCCTGGCTGTTGAGTGATTAACTCGTCTGCTCCAGAGTAAGTTAGCTCTTCTTCTTCCTTCAAAACCATGATAGCAAAATGGTCCTGAGCTTCCTACGGCGAGAGAGTGGCTGCTTCAATCATTGCTAGTTTGCCTTTTCGGCGCCTCACTTCCTCTATGGCGTCTTCCGCCACCATGGCGAGCTTCTCTTAGAAAAGAACTTCCATATCTTGGTGCATTTTGTCCATCTGTGCCTCTACAACTGCTCCTTCGTCTTCAACAGTGGCGAGATCCACATAATACGTCGACTCCTGGTCGTTGCTCGTGCAAGGGTTTGTACTCTAGGCCGACGACTAAATTTGGGCAGGCACTGTGATTGGAACTGTGGTAGGCACTATAGATGAAGTTAAAACTACCATCTCTGGGACTGTGACTATAATGGAAACTGACACGGCTGCTAAGGCTACCATGGGGACTAATGTTGTAACTGAAGCTACTATGACTGATGTTGTGCTTGGTGTGGTAGCTGGAACTAGAACCGATGTTGGAAATGATGCGGCGACTAAAACTAGGACTGCTGTGGTTGGAGTTGAGACTACAGTGGTTGGGACTAAAACTGTTGTGGTTGAAGCTAAAACTACTGTGGTTGAAGTCGGGACTGCTGTGGTAGGGACTAAAACTATTGTGGCATCCTCCTGGGAGTAGTAAACCTCAATGTCTATCCACTCAACTGTGCCTGACAGTGTGTCTTGTTGTAGCATTGCTGTGTTCAGACCCAGACCTGGACTGAGAATCCCTGCACTAACAAAGTGAGTGAAGGCGGGAGGGGAGTTCTGCCTTGATTTCTGCAAGTGCCAGGAATGCTTCTCTTGATGCAGCTGTTCATAACCAAGTCCTTCTCGCTTTCTCCACTTCTCGGCGACAACGGGCTCAGTGATCCCCTGATCGTACTTCTTGAGAGGTGTCCCTTTCTCATATCCCCAACAGTGACATATATTCTCGACCATCCTGGAAGGATTGCTACGAACAAGTGGGTAGCTGCCACGCTCAAATTTAGGAATGAAATTAACCAGCTCAAACCGATTAACCCGGAATAGAACATCTAAAGGCTTGGGGTCAAAGCTGACAATCTGGTGGGACAAGGTTGAAATAGTATCGACCTTCTCCTTTTTGAAGTTTTCAGCCATGACAGTAACGATGTTATCACCCCAGCTGATCTTAATCATGCGATGGAGAGTCGACGAGATCACTTGATGCTTCTAGAACCAAGGGCGCCCAAGCAAGAGATTGAACGAGGTTTTAAGGTCCATGATGTAGAATTCCACGTCAAACTCAGCCAGGCCAATGACGAAGGGGATTACTAACAAGCCCAGTGTGTTGTGGTGCGTGTTGTCGAACGACGACATTCCCTTCACCGTTGGCACAATATCCTCGGCCTTGAATCCGAGCTTGCTTGCTGTGCGCAAAGGGCAGACGTTCACACCAGCGCCATTATCAATTAGGATGAGGGGAATGCGGAAGTTCTTAAATTGCACTGTCACCAACAAAGGTAGGTTATGATTGGTCTCCTCCAGAGGTAACTCTTGGGAAGTGAAGGAGATGACCTGGGGTGTGGCAATCATACCTACCATGGTTTCCAAGGCTGCGGGCTCTATGGTGGGGGTTACATGGGTGGCCTGGAAGGCCTGGAGGAAGGCCTGTCAGTGTTCAGTCGAAGTGTGAATCAAGTCCCAGATGGAAATATCGACCTTGACTTTCTTGAGCTGAGTATTGATGTCAGCCATGGGTTTGGCTGTAGCGGAAGTGGGCTTGGCCAAGGCTTTTTCGGTGGTAGGCTTCATTGGTTGACTTTCTGGCTGTGGTGGAGCTACAGTAGGTTGGGTCAGCTTAGGCACAAGAGCTGGGGCCCTATATATCCATCCCGAATGCGTGACCTCCACACATATCTCTACCGTATAGTCATAGGGCACGCGATGGGTGTCTTGGGTCAAATTAACAACCACAAGTGTCCTGACGACTGACTCTGGATTGGCAAGGGCTAGGTTTGTTGCTGACTGGGGAGACTGCATAGTGGGATGGACTAGTAGGGTGACTAGTGCTGTAGATGGAAGGGGTTGTGTGGGTTTCTAGTAGGGTCAATGGTGTGGTTGGTGAGGGTGAGTGAGCTAGTAGGGTCACTGGTGTGGTTGGTGAGGGTGAGTGAGCTACTCGGGTCACAGGGGTAGCAAGTGAAGGTGGTTGTGCTGATGGAGTTGCTGGATACTCCAGTCTGGCGGTGAGTTGGATCACATTCACCGTGGAGCTTAAACCCTCAAGGAAGGAGTGGTATGAGGATAGTGGGAATGGAGTAAAAAAATCATGAATTAGATCTGAGGGGTCCAGCGCAGTAACGTTGGATCGGGTAGGGAAGAGGGCGTGGATCCCAGAGGTCCCTGGCGCGCCCAGACGACTGTGCTCAGGGAGAGGCTGGCTAACAATGCTAGGGGAGAAAGGGATGGATGCAGATGCTTGTGCCGGTGTAGGCACAGACTCTGCCTGCTGGGTGTGGATGACAATGACCTTGCGGTCAATCAAGTCTTGAATAGCATTCCGGAGCGAGATACAATTATTCGTTGCATGCCTCACGGTGCGATGGAAGTTGCAGAATAGATCCACTTTGTACTACCCTAGTAATGGATGCGGCGGTGGGTGGACCTTTGGAAACCTCAAGAGTGACTGTACCTTGGGGAGGACGACACTAAGGGGCTCGACCAAAGGCATGAAGCGGCACTCTGGGCGGCGTGGTCATTCCTGTCCTTGGTACAATCCTTGCCTTGCCGATACGATGGGATTTACCGGCTCGACAGTGGTGGTGATGTGGGAGGTGCATGGTGCTCTGTGTATGGGTGCATAAACTAATTGCTGTGGAGTTGAGTGTTCCGTGTCAATAAGCATTGCAGGGGATCTGATGTATGCAATGGCGTTCCAGGGAGGGTCTTTCCTTTTGTTGGAGTTGTTGTTTGTGCCGCTGTTGGTGTTGCTGCTGCTACTTGTTCCTAGGATGGAAGCGGGAGATGTGGCCTGCTTGGTGAATGCAGTGAGTGTGGGAAAACTGCCACTACGTAGTGCGCTTTTCACGTGAGCGCCAGCTCGGATTAGCGATGCAAATGTGGTGATAGGCTGTATGCTAAGCAAAGCCCTGGTAGCTGGCTACGCTCCACGGATAACCATCTAGTAGATTCCTCATCCGAGGGTCTATCTCCAACCTATGAGGAAAGAGCGCGCCAACATCCGACATACTTCCCAAATGGCTCGTGGGGCTTCTACTTGATGGCAGCAAGGTCCTCGTGCTTAGGGACCAAGTTGAGATTGAAGGAGTACTGTTCCAGGAACGCCTGGCTGAGGTCGTTCCAAGTCCTTATCTAGGCCATATCCAAAGAGGTGAACCACTTCAGTGCAGGGCCGGTGTAACCATGCTGACGGGGGTGGCACACACACGGGTAGTTGGTGTGCCAAAGGAGCGACAAAGCCACGGCAAAAAGAAAAGGGGAAAAATGCAAAATGCAGGAGTCGCCACCTAGTCTATTATGGAAGACGAGGAAAACCATAAACACATGAAGAATCATGCAAACAAGATAAAAAAGGGTTGCGTAAAACCAGAAATGCAGGTAAGGATCCCTGTTACGTGCGAGGAAGGTGTTAGGCACCCTCGCACGCCCGACGAATCGGTCTTCTAATGAT
>JAMKQA010009556.1:0-11386 GCA_024699735.1 Posidonia australis | reverse complement strand
ATTCAATTTCTAGACATGTATCATATTAAAAATGTTACATATATTTAATACAAATGTGTTAAAGTATAAAATATACTTAAAAATGCTTAATAAATTTTGAAAAATAAAAGTACTCGTAAAAGTTACCATCTATGTGCTTAATATCATAAAGAGTGTTTTGGTTTATCAAAATCATCTTGTTGTTGTTCAGTTATATTATGGTCACGATGAATTTACTATTGAATTTGAGACTCTTTCCATAAGTCCACAACATGTAGTTGTTCCAAAACATAGGACTGTTTTATGTTTGGTATTCACTATCAAGAATCTCATTAGTGAATATTATTGAATAAATATTGCTTGAGGAATTTTTTGAGGCTACTGAGGTTGTTACTCAAATTCTATTGGTGGTGGTGCATTATTGAAGATGGAGTTGATATCCCATTAACATTGTTGACTTGGTGCATAGGAAGTAGAATTTGTCGTCTATCCTATTTTAGATTTATAATTTGATTGTTCATAACAATCACCTTTGAAAGAGCCATAATCATTGGAGTTTGTAGGATCATAAATGCTCAGATAGTCAAGTGACTAAGAAATTTCCTTTAGTATAACTCCTTCAAGTATTTGAATCTCTTGTTATGTCTTCATGATGTCTTCTTCTATAATGATACGGTAAGGATTCAATTCTTGGTTATCTAGTTCTATGATGTTTGTTTTATGTAGTATGTGTAAATGCATTTTCTCCTATGAATAGGCTGTGGCCTTTCACTTTCCTTGTAGCTCTTCAATTATAAGTGGAATTCCATTACAACCACCATTGCCTTCGTCGTTGTCAGGTGGTTATGTGGAATTATCGTTTATCTTGCCTCCTAGGCGACTACGTGAATGTTTTGTTGAATTATGTATTCTTATACATTGTTGCCTATTTTATATGTATTCTTATACATTGATGCCTATTTTATTAGTAATTCTTGAACTTAGTTGACTACTTTCTCCATCTAATGTTGGTTTTCCATTTCTTTGCAGCCACTCAAGTATAAAGTCATCATCTTCCTTATTATATATATGCAAGATCAATTGGATCTAATTGGTCTTTATCTTCTCCACATTTGAGATGTTTTATTTTCAATCTCGTGTTATAATGTACGAAGACCAAGTCATTCAATGTTGATGTTTTTAATCTATTCTTTCTCTTTGTATGAACGAGATTGAATGTACTTCAATTTTTTTCATAACTTGATGTTGATGTTGTTTGAGAGAGAGTTCTTACTACGATTATTAGATTTGGAGCATCTATTTTATTAAGCACCTATCATTCGAAATATGATATTTAATTATTATTAGTTATATTATCATAAGGTTTTAAAGTGAAATAAATGATATTACAATCATTACTTGGAATTATCATATCACGAGAAACAATTGTGGAATGATCTTCAAATGAGATAAATTGGTCCTTGAAGTATTTGATATAGTTCAGAGTTTGTACTTGAATATCAACATTTGACTGCAATTTTCTATTCACATTTCTTAATGATGTCATTAGATCGAACGATTTCGATGTTGTGAGTATAATGGAGGTGAGGATTTAAATAATATGCTATATTTCGAAGAAGCCATTCCGCATTTTTATTAGCATAATGATGAAAAGTATGAACCTATATAAGTATTTCTTAAAATGCTTACTAGTTTCATACAAAGGACGAAAAAGTATCTTATTCCATCTTTCATCTGTAATTTTCAAGTATGCTTTTGAATATTTAAGTGCTTCATCATTTACGGCATCTTTCATCAAACGCATTTATTTAATAAGTCTATGGTAGGTTTCTTATGTTCATCTACCAAGTGAAGGATTTTCGAAACTGATTTCATGATATTTGTTACTTTTCTTCTAAAATGATGTGCTATTAATTATTACATTGATTCTTATATTAATTGGACTATCGCTCTCGTGGTATTTGTGTCACACTTGAGAATTAAATATATACTTCAATCTATTTTTATTATCAAGTATGCTTTGGAGAGTAATATAGTTGGTGGTGAATCAGGTGATTCCAGGATGAATCAAATTATCACCATAATACTCAGGTGCCTTCATAATTGTCAATATGTAGGAGTGATTGCAAATAAAGTTGGTTACAGTTCTTGCATCCCTTATTGTCTTTTCTATCAACTTTGTCTTTCGAAAATCTTTAAGTATTAGATCAATGCAAGGAGTGGGACATGGTGTCCAATAGATTCTATACATGATTCTTTGACCAACTTTTTTATATTTACTGTCATTATCATTAATAATTTGAACCATATTTTCTATTTCCATTTGTTTAATGGTTTAATCCATTTGCTTGTCGATGTGCTTGTAATCACTAATAGTATCAGAAGTATTAATGAATTTAAAGAAAATAGTATGACCATCACAATAAATCATGAAATTGATGATTTATTTTTTAATCGTATTTGTCCAACAATTACATATGATAGTCACCTTATAAGTTGGTCATTATCTTTTTAAGTTGTTAATGTAGTTTTGTAACTCTTTCTTCTCTGGTACTTCTTCATTTTTTCATAATCCAGTGGTGTTTTGACTCTAGTACCTTCTTTTGCGGCTACATCAAGTGGATATTGTAAATAAGATTCCTTTATAGCATTTGCCCGATAGCCTTTAAGAACGTATACTTTGCCACAGTTTGACTAATCTTCTTTCTTATATTTCCAAACATATCTTTGATGATCTTTTGCTTCGACTTATCTTTTTAGATTGTAGCTAGATCTAGATTGTTGTATCTTTGATTATATATTTTGAATATTCCAGCAATGCCTTTGCTTTTATTCTTGTATGAAGTACGAATACCATTGCCACTGCTACTTCCATTTTTAGGGGTGATACCATCCAAACCATGGAATCTTTGGAGTTGATCCTTATTTTAGTTGTTAGTTCTTGACTTAGTCATTGCTCTTTTGTACATTTCTCTCTCTTAGTGGTTTTCACAATCTAAAGGATATTCTTCATTGCATAAAGTCCTACTGAACCTTTTTTCTCGTCTTCTTTTCACCTTCTTTTTTTTGCTTTTGTGTTCTTTAGCAATGGCCTCATTTGATCAAGGATTGTAGACAAACATGACTTGCATTTACTAACATTACTATAACCTCTAACAGGGTGTTGTTTCAATATTGTTATACCCCCATCTATCATTTTCTTATTACAATATTTGCATCTATTTTGTTGTCTATCTTCATTAATAGTATCTCCATGTAACCAACCAGGATCATTAGATTTAAGTGGAATACCTTTATTAAATTCTCCACTACTTTGATGTCTATAAGAAAGTTACATAGGACCAATGAGATTTAGTTTTCTTTTATTTAAAAAGAAAATTCATGACTTTTACAAAATGTCTCTATTTTTTTAAATTTTATTTCCAATTATTAGCTTTTTAAGTTTTTCATGGTTTTTAAAATTTTATTTCCAATTTTTAGATTTCATAATTTCCCTGGTTTTCTAAATTTTATATCACATTTTCATGATTTTTATTAGCTTTTTAAATATTTACTAAGTTTTTAAAATTTTATTTGTAATTATTAGTTTTTTAAAATTCCCCTTGATTTTTTAAACTTTATTTTGAATTATGATGATATTTTTTAGTTTTTTAAATATTTACTGATTTTTTTGAATTTTATTTCGAATTATCATGATTTTTTATGAATTTTGTTCAAAATTTACTAAATAAGTTTTCAAACAAAATAAGTATTTCATATTTTCATGGATCTTTACATAGATTTTCAATTCTTGATACATCTTAGTGTATTTTTATTATTATGTTAGATGTAGATATTAGATCTACTAAAACTTATTTTTTTTTTATGTATACATTAGATCTACAACTTAAATCTATTAATAAATATGTATATATGCTAGATTTAAAACTCATATTTGGTAGATTTTGAACTTAGAGCCTAAATCTTATGCATGTTAGATAATAAACTTATATATTAGATTTAGCTTTTAGGCCTTAGATCTTATTGATAAACTTACATATATGTAGCATATAAATATATATTCTAGCAGGTCTTACTGATTTTGGCTTGTCTTCCTCTTCTTTAGGAGTGGCGGGCCTAGCGGTTGTGTTCCTCTTGGAGCACCTAACCACATAGAAGGACACTGAGAAACCTGATCCTCAAGGAACCATGGATCGACGACGAGAAGTTGGGGCAGAATAGGTCAGCAACACACCAGCAACAGCCTAAGCCTTAAGGAATCATGGATCGACGATGAGAAGTCGGAGCACAGTAGGTCCGTAGTACTCTAGCAGTAGCCTAAGCCTTGAGGAATTGTGTATCGACCACGAGAAGTTGGAGCACAACATGTTAGCTGCAACAGAGAAGTTGGAGCACATGAGCAACATGCTAGCACTAGAGAACACAAACTCAGTAGCAGAGAGCATGAGCTAGCAGTTGCAGCCAATAGATCGGGCATTTCAGCCTTTTATTCACCCATGTTAGTTGATATGGGTGACTCGTTACAAAAAATTATAGCGAATTGACACAAGTTAGTCGACTCGCTGATACACACCTGAAATTGTTACAAATATACTGTATTTTTAGACATACACCCTAATATTGTGCTAAAGACCTCTAAATTCGAGACGTATTGGCGATATTTCGCTGATACCATCAAAATTTTAAACCATGCTTGGGAGACGACTTGATGTGTAAGGTTCTAAATATCAGTTTTGTGTCGAACTTCGACAAACTTAAAAGCCGACATGTGCCTCGGAAATGTTGATGTGTCGGCATCGTGTTGATGGAAACATAGTAAAAAGAAAATTTCACATTTGTTCACTACACTTTCGTATCAGTGTTGGGTCGGAGTTATGTCAGTAAATTGAAAATAAGACATGTCGGTGAAATTTCAGCGACACGTGTTGACATTTAATACTATGGTGATGTGCATGATCAACAACCACTTTCATATCAGTGTTGTGTCGGAGTTGTGTCAGTAAATTGAAAACAAGACATGTCGGTGAAATTCAACGACATGTGTCAACATTTAATACCATGGTGATGTGCATGATTAACAGCTTCCACACTAATTGGGATGTTGTAGTAAATGCCACCTTTATTACCCTAATTGCGGAGAAGGATGGTGTTGTGGATGTGGGTGACTTCAGACCAATGAGTCTCGTCAATGGGTTATACATGATTATGGTTAAATGTCTTGCGGATCGGTTCAAACCTCTCATAGATGGGCTCACTAGGCCTCATCAGACAACCTCTGCTCGTGACAGACAAATCCTTGATGGCTTTGTGGTGGCCCATGAGTGCATCGAATCTAGAGTTCACCTTGATGCACTTGGTTTGGTTTGGAAACTAGATATTGAGAACACTTATGATAGTGCCAATTAGTATTGTTTGGATGAAGTCTTGGCTTGTATGGGTTATGGGGTACGATGGAGAAAGTGGGTGGGTTACTTTGGGTGTGGTGGAGGTCTATGCCAAGAGACCTTCTTTCACCCCTTCTTATCTCTTTGGTGGCAGGCGTTTTTAGCTGTATGTGTTTAAAGGCTTAGTCGGTTGGCTTCTTTTCAGGCTTTTGATCTTTTTGTGGGGACTGCTCTGTTTCCCTTCTTCAATTTGTTGATGACTTTGGTTTTCTGTGGGGCTTTTGTAGAGAAGGTCAAGGGCATTGCATTTGTGCTTAGGTGTTTTGAGTTGATTACTGGGCTTAGGGTCAATTTTTGGAAATCAATTGTGGTTGGATTGGAGCCAACTGAGGTTTGGTCTCCCGTGCTGTTGAGATGCTTGGATGGTGGGTTGAGATCTTTTCGATTCAATATGTGGGTCCTCTTTTGTTTGGGAATCTGGCAAGGAAGTCTGGTTAGAAGCCAGTTGTTGAGAGATTTGAGCTCTGACTTGCAGGATGGAAGGAGACATCTCTCCTTTGGGGGTCGTTTGACGTTGATTTCTGCAGTACTCTCTAATCTACCGTTGTATTAGCTATCTATTTTTTTGATATCGGTCTTCGTGGTAGAGAAACTAAAGAGTATCCAATGAAATTTTCTTTGGAAGGAGGGTCATAATTTTTCTAGGGGTTTTCCTATGGTTGTATCGTATAAGATTTGTCATCCTAAGGTAGAGGGTGGTCTAGGCATTTGTGGCTTCTGATCTTTTAATGGTGGTCTAGGCATTTGTAGCTTCTGATCTTTTAATTTTGTTCTCCTTAGAAAGTGAATTTGGCGTCTATGTGAGGTCTTCCCTGTGAGGGTGTCCTCCCTACCTCTTTGGTGGAGAGTGGTTGTTAGGAAATGGTATAGTGGTCAGGTTGCGGGGAAGGTGGGGTATCATCTTAGGAGGGTCTCCCTGGTTTGGGATGGGATCTTGCTGAGAGTGTGGTGGAGTGTGGCATTTGGTTACGGGTTGGGTGTAGGAATTGGATTAGGTTTTGGAAGGATCACTGGATTGATTCGATGCCTTTGAGACTGCGATTTCCAAGTTTGTTTATGTTTTCTGTACCATGTGCTGCTGGTATACGGGGGTGTTTTGTGAGATGTGGAAACAAAAGGTTGTGTGGGACTTGAGACTTAAGAGGGATCTCATGAACAGGAAAGTTTTGGATCTTGTTTCCTTCCTTCCTTTGCTTCAGAATTTGGGCTTAAATTGTCTTCCTATTTCTTCTTATTCCCACACCTCGTTGTGGGTCAAGCATGGGTTTTTCAGTTGCATCACTTTTCTCGATCATGAGTGGTAGAGGAACTTGGTTGGGCTGTTATAAACTGATCTGGAACAATTATGCCCTTTTGAAAGTTCAGTGCTTTGCTTGGAAGCTCCTTCATGGGGGGATTTTGACTGAGGTAGTATTACAGAGTTGTGGTTTTCACCTTGTTAACAGACATGCTCTTTGCAAAGTGGCTCTTGTGGACCTCTGTCACTTTTTATGGGACTATGGGAAAGTCTGGGTGGTGGTGCACCTCACTTGGGAGAGTTTGACCAAGTCAATCGTGGCTTTGTGGAGTCTTTTTGGGAGTTATGGGGCCGGAGAGATATGGAGATGGGGGAAAAATCTGGTTTTCTTTACCTCATGTAGTGTGGTGTACTAGATGGATCGAGCAGAACCATGGAATCTTCCGTGGGCAATGATTGGCTTTGATGTGCCTGATACATTTATTCCAGGACTGGATGCAGGGTCTTTTACTTGTTTAGCCTAAATCTCTTGGGCTTTTTTGTTGCTGTTGTGGCTTATTATCTTGATTAGTCCTTTATTTTCTATGTATTTTGTTTTCAAATGATTTTCAATAAAAATTTCCTGATTACTGCTCAATTTTTTTTTATTTTTGTATTTATTGAAATATGGATATCCAATTCAAAATCAATTGACAATGAGTGAAGAGGTTCATCTATATATAATCATAAGTTCCAGTTTTTACTTTTTTAATGTGGAATTATTTCAACACTTCTTCACTTGTGATCTATTTTAGGTTGAACAAGTGTTTCTTTTAAACATAGGTGGATGTGTGTGGACTTGGTTTATTTGAGTCTCTTTTGGTTCTTATATCATATTGAAATATTGACATTCAATTCAAAACCAATTGACAATGAGTGAAGGGGTTCATTTATATGTAAGCATTTATATGTAAGCACAAGTCTGAGTTCTTACTTTTTCAATGTGAGACTATTCTAACAGTATTAAATATATTTTTCTGGATATTTTAACCAATTACACATTTCAATAAGGAACACATCATTTAATGCACTGTCAGGCTGCAAACTATCATTAAGTTTTTTTTTCAGTATTCAATGCATGTGGCATTCAAATTATCAATATGATGGACTAGTGCACTTACTATAGAAGGGATAAACTACAGCTGCAGCACAACTAAAGAGACACTAATGCTTTCTATCATTGGATATGACTTAGTTTTATGCTGGCTCTCAACCTAATGCAACCTCTTTTTAACCACATAGATGGAATTACAACATTTTTATAGAGAATGATTCCCTCCGGACAGAAAGAAACTCCTTCCTGTATGAGTTTTGGAGAACTATAGAGAGCTGTGGTTGGTTGTTGACTGACAAAAGACATGGGAAATGAAGGAGGGCCCTCCACATCACTTCCCTTACTCTGGAACTGCTTCAGAGTTGCACTTCTGAGCCTCCTCTTCTACCGATCAGAGGACCTCAGGATTTACAAAACGAATTAGATTAAAAATACCATCATTAGGGCAAACAATGCAATAGCTTTGGTGAGGGCATAGCCCAAAGCTGCATACCTGAATAATTGTTATGCTAATGATGGATTTCTTGCTACAAAATGAATCAATGAGCTGAAGAAATTTTCAATGCCGACAGCAGCACCTGTTAAAAGAATGGTAGCTGCTCCAGGTCCTATTAATTTTGACCCCCTCCAACATATCTTTATGATCTTTGCATGCTTTTCCATGTGGAAGGGCATGTAGATAGATTTCCGCTTGAAGCCCCAACATCATAGAACAGCTTTGGTTCCAAGGAGCAGGGACAAAAGTCCCTTCTTCCTTCTCTCCTTTCTCCACCTATTTGACATTAAAAATGATTGAATTTGATGCTCCACTTCATTACTTCTTGACTGTAGTGACTATATTTGTCAAATTACATATTCATGCAGTGGGTTGTTATCTCCTCTTGATGGATACCTTCTTATTGTTTACTGTATATCAGAGGGAAATAGATCATGCGTCCAAAATACTCTTTGTTAGTAACATAATTTATTATGGCTGAATTTTTGTTGTGTTGTTGAATCATGAGTCATTACACTTATGCTCCTTTCCTTTCTTCTTGGTTAAAAATACTGTTTAACGTCTGCTAACATATAATGTTTTTGATGTATATTTTCTATATTGTTCTCTACACACTTGGATTGAAAAAAACATAACTAATTGGTTATCTGATAGACTCTTGCATTGCATCTTCATAGGTAGTTCTTCTTACACAGTTTTTTGTTTTTCTCCTTGTTTTTCTTTCAATAATAAACAACACTAATCAAATCTATTATCTGGCTAGCTGTCAGTGATATCTTAATGGACGCAACTTCAGTCTTGGGAGGTGAAGCAACATTGAAAATTCTCTATGTGAAGCTTTTGCAGGTGATCACTTTCAACATAAAGATTATCTCCCTCTCTCACATATTTTCTTGGTTTCATGAAAAATTGAGAACTTCATTTGCATGTGCTTACGATTTCATCCTTCTATAGATGAGCAATCATTTATTCACATTATTGAACAAAATTATTGCTGTCAAATGAATATGTTGCAAGGACCTCTCCTATATTTCCCTTTTTTGTTTTAAAAATTGTCCCTTCAATTTTAAGACTAGAAGCCCTTTGTTAGGCACTTGGTTGAGTAGTTTATCTTCAATGATCTGTTCCTACTATATTTAGACCAGTAATAAGCTGTATGGGACATGGTTGTCTCTCCAGCTTATGATTAAATTTGTTCTACACACTTTTATCTGTTTTTATTTGTACCTCATCCATATCTGGTAGATGTTCTACATTCAAAAATTTCTTGAGTAATGCTCATATAACCCCTTCAGAGTTCACACTTTTAAAACACCCGCTCATATTTGACGCCTCTGTGACTCCCCCTTCTCATTTGCATCCACTTTCAAATACCCCCTGTTGTCAGTTGTCATGGGTTAAGGAAGGTTACACTGCTTGCTTAGAAGAAAGAAAAAGACATACCCCTAAATTTTATTTTTCAAAAGCTCATTGTAATATAAGTGTTATTACTTCAAGAATGAGGTCACTCTCTATGTTAAATCTGTTGGTTTTCAAACCTTCCTCTTCCTTAAAGATGTTGATTTTCAATTCTAACAAAGTAACAATTATCGTACAGGGGTTTAAACAAAATTTAGCGGTATAAATGTATTTTTTTCTTCTAACTTGTTACCTTCATAAACCTATGACAACCAATGGTAAGGAGGTATTTGAAAGTGGAGGCAAATGCGAAGGATTTGAAATGAAGGCGTCAAATGTGACGTTTTTTCTTGAAAGTGAGGCAACTTTAAGGGGGCTAAATGAATGTTACCCAATTTTCTTTTAGATTGCTAAGGAGCTAATATTATGATGAGGAATGAATTGTAAGATTGATAAATTTGAATATACATGCAAATTTTTTTTAGATTTTCTAGGATTTAACATTGTGATGAGGAATGAATTATAAAATGGATAAATTTGAACCTACATGAATTTTGTTTCCAACATGAGTTCTTGTTCTTTAAAATTTCAGGTGGTAGGCAACTGCAGTATTGATGAAACTTGTGAATGGCAACCTGTAGAGGCTGCTCTTTATTGTATACAATCTGTAGCCAAGTCTGTTCCAATTCAAGAAACTGAAATAATGCCTCAGGTATGAGCTATGTATTGTGCACTGACTGGATGTACTGCAATTTACACGTCTGTCATGCATACATGTTTATTTCAGATTACGGTTGAAACCTAACATCGTTTAGATTAGGCTCTATTATTTCATCATGGAAGTTTCTCACATAGGCGTATTAGATCTGTCATATGTTGGTTGGGTTTACTATTTGGTGATTGTTTTGGAAGGTTGTCTGTCCTTCTTCAGCACATGCAGTAGATATACCACAATTTCCTATGCAAACCCTGTTTCTTCCATCTTGTGTAAAATTTATCCTCTTTCCAAAGTAAGTGGAAATTTTGAGAGGTGCTTAGTGAAAACTTGTCTAATAATTGATCTTCCATGTCTTAAATATTATTAAAGAAAAATCTTAAATGGCTTACGGCAGTCTCCCCTTGTGTCCTGAGTTTGAGAAAATTTTGTTTACATGGAATGCTCAACCCCACTCATGTCTAAGTGCCCTCTGTTTTTGGCCTTCTACTGGGAGGAAAAAGGGGTTAATTGCGAGATTGGCAACTATTTAATATGTTGTCAAATTATTTGGATCGTAGGCAGTTCCTTAATGTTGGCTAGGTGTTGATGGGATAGACATTTCGATTATGATTTCAGACATGGTTATGATTACTGGACGGTTGTTTCTAGGTCTTTAGGCCGTCATTCCTGAAATCTAATCTTAATACTGATAACAGAATTGTCTCAGATTGTGAAGCATTTAGTGTAGTTTTCTTTCGGGGCTCAATGGGTCAAGGACTTGGATGTGGTATTATTTGTAAGGAGGTTAACGACAAAGATGCACTATTATGTAGATTGGAATAAAATATTGATATGACCTGCATTGCTTGGTTTACTATTGATTAGTTTGTCAGAGACCTTTCCATTAAGATGATACCTGTACTTGTAAAATACTAAAATATTGCTATGTACCCATATCTTCTGTTAAGTTTAAGGATTAGTTCAACAAGAAAATAAAATGAAGAACAGAAATAAAGCAGACACGTAAATTTACGTGGTTCAC
>JAMKQA010009553.1:0-15760 GCA_024699735.1 Posidonia australis | reverse complement strand
CTGTGTTGATTGAGTTGATATATCTGTCTTTACTATTGATTTCTTATTGCCTACTGTTGATCTTATTGACCTCTTATGCTGGTGGTTTATCATCAGCAAAGGCTACTTGTCAACACCTTTACTGTTTCGGGAATTGGCTTAAGCATCATTAAGAGTCTGAGATCTCTTTGTGAGTTGGTTTGTCAGCATGGACCTTGAGCTCGTGTTTTTCCTTTTTGTTATAGAGAACTGATATCCCTCCACTGGTTAGTTTGGTAAAGTTCAATCTTTGATCAAATAAACATTGACAGCCAATTGAAGAACCTACTATACTTTCTTTCAATGAATTGGCAAATGGATGGATAAAATATCTGTTTCTGAAGAAATACATTTGTTTCGTGAAGTAACTAATATAATTTTACGAAAGTTATCCAACTAAGATCATTAACTTGTTTCTGTAGCCATCTGAAGTTGTCTTATCCTTCTCCCTTGTTTTTACTAGATTTTCTTGCTTATGTTTTAACTTTTGACATCGATCACAGGCAGGTTGGAAGCAATGTTGCTTGAAGCCAATGGATCATGGGAAGATGCTGAAAGGGCTTATGCACGGCTACTTGAGGACAATCCACTTGATCAAGTAAGATGTCTCCAGAAAGGAATGTCTCTTTCTACGTTGTAGACTTCAATTTATGTGATTTGTTTTAGGTATTATAGTTCTTTAGTTTAATCTACTAAGTTTTGCTAATCATATTTCTTCTTCCCCTAAGGTAGTCCATAAGAGAAAGGCTGCAATGGCAAAGGCACAGGGAAATATTTCAGCAGCTGTAGAAATCCTCAACAAATACCTTGAGACGTATGAAGTTCATACTTTTTTTCTAAGTGTTAGGTTTTTTATTGTTTTTTGTTTGCATTATTTTTGCTGTGCTTGGTAATTGTTCTTACTGCAGATTTATGGCCGATCATGATGCCTGGAGAGAGCTTGCTGAACTATATATTTCACAGCAAATGTATTATGATCATAGTTTTTCTGCATAATTCCATATTTTTGCTCAACATGAAAGCATATAATATGCTGCAAACAAATCAAATTATTCTTTATTTTGCTAAGCCTTCTGTTTTTTCCATCTCATTAGGTATAAGCAAGCAGCCTTTTGTTATGAAGAATTAATATTATGTCAACCAACCATTCCCCTACATCACCTCGCCTATGCTGAGGCAAGTGCCATAATGTTTTAATTTATTTCTCTTATTCTTATTATATGATAAACATGTAAAGTTGGAAAACCACCATTATTGGATTATTGGACCTTCAAATCCTGTCGATTTGTCATTAATTGCATGTATAATAGTGTAAAATATATAATATTATGTCATGACAAGAAAAACAAATGAAGACAGAATAAAATAAGAAATGGCCTTCATTTTTTATAATCTTTTTATGGCTTGGCAAGAAACACTTGTGACACCTACAATTGGGTACATGCAAGTGAGAAACAATCAGTAGACTAATTTTTCATCACTTGTTAGTCTCATAAATGAAACATAGAGGATGACAATCTCTTCTATGGTTCTGTTTGGAACTGCTTTTGGAATTATTACTTTTAATCAAAAGTCAGTTTTTAATAAAAAACCTATATATTAGAGTCTTTCAGTAAGTAGTTTTAGTTCAAATCACGGAAAAGCCGATCAATTGCTTTTGAAAAAAACTTTTGATGAAAGACACTTTTAGAACTGCTGCTTTTGGAAAAACATCTTTTAGCAAAAACTACAGTTCTAAGTGGAGTCTATGTCTGCTGATACGGAAACGGGACACTGAAATACTTGACAATATTAGATAAATGATGCACAAGCAATGAGGGAGGTAGTTTTTAATTTATGGTAGATATTTGTCTTGCTGTACTTTGTTTTATTTTGGTTTCTCTTGTATATGTTTAGACTGTGGTTCAGAGTTTTATTTGGTTCCCATTTTGGGGTAAAAATGAGTGGTATTGATTGCTAGTTAAGTTTGGGGTAAAAAAAAAGGCCAGAATTAACATTATATGTTCGTCTATTGCTAAAAGAACAGTACGTGTTCATTTGAACACCGTGTCAAGGACTCAAGGTATGTATGGTGTTTATGATCCACAGATTTATAAATCTGGTCTGGGATTAGTGGGGATACCTGGACATTTCGTTTAGATTTTTCTTACATAAAGTTCATTGGTCTAATTGCTTGTGGATCATGCTAAATTATTCTGGTTAACTTTTCAATTCTTCTGAAAAGATCTTCATAAACTTTTAGATTATTTTTTTCCCGATGTATGAGTGGACATCTTGGTATTTTTTAGACATCTTGCTCCAGACCTTAG
Source organism: Posidonia australis (assembly GCA_024699735.1). NCBI lineage: Eukaryota > Viridiplantae > Streptophyta > Magnoliopsida > Alismatales > Posidoniaceae > Posidonia > Posidonia australis. The sequence goes on along the minus strand of JAMKQA010009553.1, from coordinate 13,433 downwards.
TTGACAACTTGATATAGACAAATATCTATTTTACAAGATTAACTAGTGCAAATTTTTTGTCTTTCTTTGGAGAATATTAATTGTTTTTGTCCAATTAGTGAAAAATGTTGACGAGGATTTGCAATTCTTGCCTGGATAGCAGTTATTTTATGGATGCGATGATTGCATAATTCAATTCCCATCCATAAAAGCTGATATTTCCTTGGTTCTAAATAGGTTCTCTATACAATGGGTGGTATTGAAAATCTTCAGATGGCTAAAAAGTACTATGCCTCGACTATAGACCTGACAGGAGGCAAGAACACCAGAGCACTGTATGGTATTTGCTTGGTAAGGCACTAGGACTAATTATGTTTCTCTCGTTGGTTTAAGATTGCTAACGTGGTTCACTTTTTATTGGTGTCTCACAGTGTAGTGTTGCCATCAGCCAACTTACAAAGGGGCGAAACAAAGAGGAGAAAGATTGTTCGGAATTGCATTCGCTTGCGGCAGGAACCTTGGTAAAAGACTACAAGAAAAGAGCTCCCAGCAAGTTACCTTTGGTCACCACCACACTGAAGAACATGAAGCTCATATAGCAGCTTTTTCCCTCAAAGTCGGACTGAACATACTCAGCTTTTTAGTGCATGGACAAATATTGGGTTTTTGTTTTAATTTTTCTGTGACCCTCCATTAACCCGCATGCTTCAAAGTTAGGTCCTGATATTTTTTCCCAAAGCTAGAAAAATGAGATTGCTATATCATGTACATGGAAAAAAAAAATAGATTTTTCCTTTCAGTTTGTCAGACGTTTTATTTGCATTTGCAACTGGCAACTGATTTTTTTATATTGGTATGCAAGCCTTATGATTATCAAACCTAGAACAAGGCTCGATAATTAAATGAGCACAACATGGACTGTACCGTTCTAATGGGCTTATACCCACTATAAACTTGGTATGACAAGAAGTCTGTATCGTTGCGTCTCAACGTGTGAATTTGAAAGCTTTGATGTTTGAACACGTTCAAGTTTTTTTTTTCCTGGAGAAGTGAGATACGCTTGTGTTTGATCCTACACTTGCAAAATCCTCAATTCTAATTGCAGTAGTGTAGAGTCCGTTGTTGGGTCTTTGATACTTCTTCAATCATAATGCAAATATGATAATTGATTACGGTTTGCAGAGTAAAGACTTCCTGGCACTTGGCACTGAGAACTACATAGCAAAGAAATAATCTTTGTACTTTCGAATGATAAGGATGCTCTCGTCGGTTTTTTCCATTTTGACAAAGAACTACTTTTTTTTTTTTTTGTTAACTGTTGAGATAGTTAGAGGAGAATTTTTTTTTTATGCTTGTCCTAGGATTTGAATCTGGGATCCTGTGGCGAGTTTAAAGTTCTCTCAGTCACTGTGACAATAAGACATTGTGAAAGAACTACTTATTTTACCAACACATTATTTGCTTCCTGACATAAGCACGACCAAAATGAGCTTACCAAACAATTTTTGAGTATTTAAACAAAAGATCAACACATTGTGCTCACACTTATTTTTAATGTTTTCTAAGGATGTGTTTGGTTGCACTTATGATGTAAGATTCTACATGTTTTTTGTAGTAGTTGACTTTTGGTTTCATTTTTAGAAGTTGGTTTCTATTAGAATGAGCAGAATTTTGTTTGGCTAATATAGAAATATGTAGATTTTAGACTTCAACATAAATGTTAATAGTCTAATTTATCCTTTTTTTAATATTAATTTTAGTAGGCAAAACTTATTATATCATTCTCTCATATATGTACTAATGCACATGATATTATCATAAATAAAACAGCTCATCATTATAAGAAGAATCACCGAGGACAATCGGATGTTGGGATTGTGAGTTTGGAAAAAGAAATAGGATTTTATTGTAGATTAGTGGTAATTTTGTAAATTATAATGATAAAATGAAGTAAATACATGAATATTACAAGATCCATATAGAAAAAGGAAATTAAAATCGACTACTTTTGGTAAAAGCAGTCTAAGACTAGTTTTTTTAAAAATCTATATTTAATGCATATTTGCATTTGAATAGCTTTGAAGTACTTTAAACTTCTATCAAAATCTATACTTTAGAATATGGTCAAAAGTAAAACCAAACACACCTAACCTCTCCCATTGGTTGAATTGTTTTATCACTAGACAAACCTTGTACCACTCCATTATATCATCAACTTTTCTTTTTATCTTGAGGATCTACTTGCATCCAACCATGCTTGTTACGAGGAAGCAATGTGCATGTGCCATTTTTCAGAAGAGCATTGAATTCTTGGGTCATAATTTTACTCCATAGAGTTTCCTTTACTGACCTGAAATAACATTGTGATTCTTCCGAGTGAAGTTGTATCATAGAAGGTAGTGCAAGGAGAAGAGGATGCTTGTTGAACATGACTTCATGTATAATTTTATTTATATTTGTCCTTGTTTTTGTTAAGAAATAAATGCTACTCGATTATTTTAGCGCCTTTCAAGAAAAAATAGGTTAAAAATTATATTCACGAAAAATATGAAGGTTGAAGTGTAAAATTTTCAAAAGTTAGGAATTTGTTTGAAAGATCCACATAGATTGGATTGGATTGAAATGTACAACAAAATATATGAAAGTAGTCGTCTATGAAGTAAGCCAACGACCCCCTAATATTGGAAGCCATTCCTAACTATAGCCTATTGGGGCACAAATTGGTCACCAATTGACACCCACTTTTGTAAATTTTTTGAGCCAGTCTTATCTTACTGATTTAATCCATCGAAATATCCTTGACTACAAAAATGACAATGACTCATTGTCATAGTGGTTTGGAGAACTTTAAACTCGTTACAGGTCCTGGGTTCGAATCCTAGAACATTCACCTCTTCTTATCTCGATCGTTAACAAAAAAAAAAAATCCTTGACTACTATGTTTAAATTCTTGAAGATGTTTTCTATTTCACCAAATTGTAATCTACTCATTGTTTGTACTCTATGAAAGGAGAAGCAAATCTCTTTATTTCCTCATCATCTCACATCTAGGATTTAGATACTTTCTCTTCTGTTGCTCTTTCTGAACTTCTACAGATAAAAGTGTCTGTGTACCATCATCGCAAATTGGAAACTTTGTAATAGGTGTACAACTATCAATAAAGCATTTATCTTTTGTCTAATTCAATGTCATCTACCACTTCTTTTGTTGTTTGCTTTTACATTTTACTTCAACATGTGTGGTTGATTTCCCTATGTCTTAGCAATGACAGGAAGAAGGCGACAACGTGGATTTGCTGAAATATCCACAAAGTCATAATACTCATTAGTTCGCAGGATGGAAACAATGAGATTATTCCAAGTAGGATTGTTGTTTGAGTGATCGTAGCAAACAAAATGAATGAGAGATGTTTGCAACAGCTTCAGCTTGATGTAGCAGTGGGGGGGGTGGCGGTGTGGGGTGTGGAAAAAGAAAGAAACAGGAAGAAGCCACCATTGAGGAAGAGAAAAGGCTTGAAGATCGTTAATTAGGCTAATATCATGTAAAGAGTAGTGAACTGGAGAGTGACAGTGAACGGGTGAAGAGAACTGTAAACTAGAGATGTTTGATGTAAAATCTGTCGAGGATGAATGACCTCGAGCTTCCTATTTTGTAAATCCTTTAGAAACCAATTATTGGAGGATTTTGTAGGGATTGTAATACACAATTACAATCTCTACACAAATGTAATATAGATTCAACTTTTTATTCACTCTTGGGATCTGGACGGTCCAGAAGGGACCACTGGGGCTCCTCTTTTCTCCAGAATCCATACATACATCCCTTGACAAAATACTTAGATGATTTGCAGGCATATAATCCACATAATCGTTGATTTGTCTACACAAAATCGACTCTTACATTCTTCTTCTAGTGCTTAATCTCTCCATCCACACACTGTTTATTAGTTCTACGTTCTAACATGATGTTTTGTTTTAAAAAATATTTAATGCCCCACCTCAGGTTGATAAACATTTCCTAACACGCTGTGATGTGAAACCACAAAGATGATAGCATGTGCTATTGGAAAGTGCGTTAGAAAAAGACCAATCACCCTGTAAAAGATAAGATTTGAACCTAGGTGCAATGCTTAGCTCTGGTTTCATGTTAATCAATACCTCCAAAAAAAAAAAGGAAAAAACGAAGGGAAGAGAGGCATAGTTCCATATGGCATATTGTTTTTAACAACCTACACCATCTTATAGAGAGAGGAAAATATAAGATGATCCTAATCTGGATCCATATAGGAAATACAACCCCAATATATATTATTTCAGATTTATGCGTCCTTGATGCTGAGAAGCGTGTAGCAAAATATATAAATTTATCTTTTATGTTTTCTGAATAATAATGATATATTTATCACTTCAACAAATTCTATATATAACTTGGTTTACTAACAGTTATAGCTGAAATAAGCAGAACAAAAGGAGCAACTTCTTGAGCATCTAAGCGAAGGATCAACACTTGTTTTGTCTGCCAAGGGTAACCATAATAATTTGTCATATTTCCATACATTTTTATACAAAGCACACTAGCATTCTAACAGCATGGATAGATGTTTATGTTCATCAGAGAAAAATTGCCATAGGACACTTTAGCCACTACACGGAACTGTCAGACAAAAGTCTGCTCGTTGTGCTATAAGGAGTAGCATATTCTATGCCACTAAAGACGGAGCCCGAAGAACTGGTCGATGGTGCATCCATTGACGCCATTGCTTGGCCACCATGATAGAGATTCACAAAAGATTTAAACCTGATATCATCATTTGCAGTGTTATTATCTTTTGTTGTAGGGACTATGATGGGTGTTTGACCTTCAAGCATGCTAATAATGGTAGACATTTGAGGTCTAAGAGTGGGGGATTGGCTGGTGCATATAAAAGCCAAATTTAGCATCTGTTGTGCTTCTTCTTTTGAGTACTTTGAACCGAGGCATGGATCAACAAGTTCTAGTAGATTTCCCTGTTCCTGTAGGACATAAGCCTGCAAGATCGACAAGTAAATCAAATTTATGTTTTTGTTGTGCACCCTAGAAAGATACAAAATCTTTTAGCCATAATATATGGCTGCTGCTCGCTGCGCTGAAAGAATATGTGGAGATGAAAATCTTAGTTGAGTAATAAGTCCTAGTACTTTTTGTATGGTTTTTACATATTCTTTTGTAAAGCTGTCTGAATGCAAGATGGGGACCGATCTGGGTGTGCTTTTTAGTTGCCATGTAATGCAGGAAATTTCAACTCAATGTCAAAAAAAAGAAGAGAAAAGAAACATCAATAGAAATAAAAAAAAATAGAAACCTGTTGTAGTTGTTAGTGTGGCTATTTTTTTATGGATAGAATCGAAACTGAAAAGGTTCATTTTGGAAAGATATTCCAAATCGATGAAACCAAATATTGGTTAGGCAAAACTAATTTTCAGATTATGATTTAGTTAGCCTATTTCTGACCCAAAAACTCACTCACTTGTATATTACTTAGTTTCTTACAAAAGTCAAATATTATTCCTTAAACTAAATTTTGGTATCCTAATCAAATATGAAACTAGAGAATAAATTACTAATGGCTAAATTTTTTTGATGTCACCATGAAGATTGTCTAGGACAGCAAAAAAAAACATCAGAATATTACACATTTCTATCACCATGGGATCTATTGGAGACAATTTTAGATCATTCTCCATGTCTATGAAGTATATGCTTTCCATTATCATGATTTCATTGTCATTTATCTTTTAACATATGAATTTTAAGCGATATACCTTGCCCTTTGGACATCTTTAAATATGATTAGTGAGCATCAACATGCTACAGTGAGGGTTGTACATGGAGGCCCGGGATTGCGAGCTTGCATAGACTTTTATTATGGCAAGGTCTCGGTTTGAGTTCTGTTTGAACTTCAATGAGATTAACATGAGATAAAATGAGCTTTGCTCGGCTGAACTTGATAATCGATAGCGAAGGGTCATTTATACAGGTTATGACTTTTTAAACCACACGATACAACAAAAAACATTATATAGCCAAGGAAAGAAAGCATCACATGCTGACATGCATGTTATTTGATAATAGGTGCATGCTAAGCATTAGATATTGTCTTATTGATTGAGTTTATAAAATATATGTTTTAGCAATTTGTTCTATGTTGGACAAAATTATAAAGACATATATACGCTTAGGAAAAGTCATATAAAATTCTAAGCTCGTATTAAGGGAAACAAGCCATTATAAGCAAATGGTAGCTTGCTTAAGTTCAATCTAGAAAGTCCGGATTCTTCTAAATGGACAACACACCCATACTTGATATGAATTGAATACAGATTCACTTGAGAGATGGTCAGATTTGTATCCAATATGCCACATGGCATATCTAGGGTAATACATAAAAATACAAGTTCAGATTCACCTGTATATGTATTCAGTTGGGATATACTATGGATACATAAGGATTTGGATGAGACACTTTTGGGATAAATTTTTATATTTTTTTGAAAGTTTTGATTTTTTATCAAAAAGCTTGAAAAATATTAAGTTTTTCGACCCAATTCCTTCTGCTCTCTCACGTTCGACGACTTCAACCATAAAATCTCTTTTCCTAAAGACTGTCAATGAGTCGGGTCAAATCCATTAACTTATTTGACTCGATCCATTATTTTAAGATACGAGATGAAATTTTAGATCTAGTTGGATTCATTGACACATAACCTAATAACTTGGACCACTAATAGGTTTGCTCATGGGTTGAGTATATCACCTGACCTGTTAGATGTTATTTATTACTTTAAATATGTATTTCCATGTATCTTTTTTTTATAATGTCAATATTAATTTAACAATGTGTATTATTTACTTTATAGGATAGAAGACTTTTTTGTATCATGGAGAATATTAGAGATTTAAATTATTAATTAACCACATTAGTTGTGTACGATAATAACTTGTAGGATATTTATTTGATTTTGTTGGTATAGATCATTAATGTTGAAGTTGTTAAACTATTAAACTATTAGTCTTGTAGACTATATTTATTTGATTTTATTTGTGTGGATTAATGATTTTGTTTACTATGTTTATTTTATAATTTATAATATATGTTTACATACACTTTGATTCATCATAAGTATACACATGTTAATTTATTATATCATAACTCAGTTGAGCCGTTAATTTGACCCAACCCATTGGGTAAAATGAGTTAGATCAGGTTACACGTTAAAGGTTAAAAAATGGGTCATAACCTGATCCATAACTTGTTAGGATAAAATGGGTTGGACCATGGGTTAACCCCCTAATTGATTTATTATATTATAACCCATTTGAGTCGTTAATTCGACCCAACCCATTAGGGTAAAATGAGTTGGATCGGGTTACAGGTCAATGGTTAAAAAAATGGGTCATAACCTGATCCATAACTTGTTAGGATAAAATGGGTTGGACCATGGGTTAACCCCTTAATTGATTTATTATATTATAACCCATTTGAGTCGTTAATTCGACCCAACCCATTAGGGTCAAATGAGTTGGATCGGGTTACAGGTCAATGGTTAAAAAAATGGATCATAACCTGATCCATAAATGGTTAGGATAAAATGAGTTGGACTATTGGTTAACCCCTAATTTGGCCCAACCTGATCCAATGACACCCTTCTCTCTTTTTGTGTTTAATCCTTTTCTCATGTTCTACACCACCAAATCTCCTCTTTGATTCCCCATGTAACACCTAAAAATTCATTTTATTGTAATTATACATTTTAAATGAATTTTATAATGGACGGATATTACTAGTGTAAGGTCATTTCTGTAATTTTATGGTTTTGTGGTTGAGTCCCATTGTTTGGCCTATTTTGTGACTGTACTTTTGTCCCTGTATGTGTGTGGGTATGTGGGTGAAGACCTTTTGTTGGACCTGTGTTGTGGGTTAGTTGGTGTTGGGACGACGAGTGGAGGTGCATGCGTTAAGAAGCCGATGTGCATGCACATTGCTACCTTCAACCACGTATATTTAAGTGAAATGGGTTGAGTTCTTTCCTCGCGATGCCACTCCTCTTTTTCTTCTCCCCCACGTAAATCTCCTTTCTGCCCTTACCTTTCTCCTCCACACTTCCCCTCCTTTCTTCCACCACCCCCATTCTCTCCTTCTTCTTCTTCTTCCACCTTTGTTCGTGAGTGGGAGAGAGAGGCAGAGATGGGGCTGTGGTGTTTAGCTGGCGTGAGGGACTCCGGACTTCTTCATTGGTGTCGAGTGCGAGAGAGGTTGAGGTCGGGATTGCCGGAGAGTGCGTGGTTGACTGGAGGATTGCCACTGATCGTCGTGAGATACACACCTCACATTTTGTGTAGAAATACATGAAATTGGTAGAAAATCCTAGGAATGTATGAAACTTAGGTAAATTTATGTTTTTAGAATTTATTAAGAATTTATGGTGATTTATTGAGGCTTCAATAGTCATTTATGGTGATGGTTGTATTTTTGGTTGTTTCGACCCTTTTGGCTTTACGAATTTGTATCCTGAGTTATATTGCATGGATTGTGATTTTGTTTATGTGGTTTTGGAGTAAACACATGCGTTTACATCTCGTGTTTTACTCATGAATTGTGGATTTTATTTGGTAGGTCCGCCTTTCACTCTCACTTGGGTGATCGAGCGAACTAGGGTTTGGACTATTTCTCAGAAATCACAGAAATCAATGTCATTTTTGGCTAGTATACTGATTTTGCTTAAAAATTGTCACCTTAATCTCGAGTTCGGTCGATCGAATTCATTTGATCTGTCGTTCTAAGAGTTTTGGGTGTTGACAGATTACCTAGTTCGATCGTTCAGACATTTTCAGTCTACCGAATTAGGAAATTTCGGGTGACTGTGTGGATTTTGGTCTGTCGATCTAGTACCCTGAGCCCAAATTTGGTCGACTATTCCATTTTGGTATACCGAACTAGGCCCAAGTTTGAATTATAAATGTGTTTTTGATGGTTTTATTAGATTAGTTTGTATTGTTTATATTGAGGTAGATTGTGGACCACTAGTGGTGGTTTATTGTGGACACCTGATGCGTCGATTTTGTGGATTTTTGAAGAATATAAAATGATTTTGAAAAAGAAATTTAGAGAGATATAGCCTAGTTTGGAAAGGATTTCTGTGTTTTCTGTGTATAGGTCAAGATACCGTGAGTCGTGTTGCTTAGACCAGGGAATGTGATGACATTCTTGGGTGATCGGACACGTCACTTAGCTTGAGGTCGAAAACTAAGATACTATAAGTGAGTGTTTGTTGGGTATTAGAGATATGAGACTTTTTAAGTGTCGTCCACGAGATCGAAGTTGAGGTCTGCAGGTTGAGGCATTGTTTGGACTTGGAGATATGATTCTCGGGTTGTTACCGAACACTGAGGCTTGAGGTACAGTCGGGTGTGGAGGTACGACACTTTCACTATCTAGGTACCGTGTGGAGGACGCCAAAAAGGCAGACCTTGTGGTGTTGGCCAGGGCAAGTATTACACGTGCTTTATTGCTGTTAACATCCTGATTGACAAGACAACCTTTCTAGGTGGGGTTGGCTTTGTGAGGGCTCTTCAGGTTGGAGGACTATAGGATAGAATCACTTCTGATTGGATGGTGGGTTCGTGGTAGTGCAGTGTACCTCAGTGGCTACTTGTAACAGAGTTAATTGCCTAACGCTGGGCAACATGATTCAATGTTATGGTTTTTGATCAATATGGCCCATACTTGAAGTTTTGCTCAGTTGAGCGGTATTTTGGTGCTTTCATCAGTAGGATCTGGTTTTGCTATACGGATGTTTTTTTGTATGTTTGTGACTTCAAAAGAAATATAAGAAAGTTTTGAAGTCGAGATTTGTGATTTTGGCCGATAGGATCATGTTTTCAAACTTGGTGGATTTGGTGAAAATGATTTAAAAGAAAAAATTTGGTTTTATTTTCCAGATTTTTTATATGTGTACTGGGTGACTTTCTGATCACTCACGCATGTTTTTGTGTGATTTTTAGATTACAGGTGTAGGAAAGCAGTAGTTGGTGAGTCTAATGCATATAGTCAAAGTCTTGTAGCCACACACATAAGTTTTTAGTTGTTAGATATTTTTAAATTAGTCTTTAATTTTCTTTAATTTAGCATTTAATTATTATTGTAATTATTTAAGCTAATGAGTTTGTGTTTGTAACGACGTGGATCATTATAGATTTGGTATCAGAGCATCAGGTTCACTGGGTTACATTAACCTAGGGTGTCCAATCTAGAGACTTCATCAATTTTTCATACATGGTAGTATTTACACCTGTCGATTTTCTCCATGTTTTCTGTGTATTCTTTGACTATTGTGTAGGTATCTTGTTTTCTCTTCTCTTGTAGAATGCCTCGTCGTAGCTGTAGCATTGGAAAGGCCCCTATCGAGGAATCCGAACCTCGTGAGAAGGTAGATGGAAAGCCATACATGCTGAACTGTAGAGCTTGGTGCATGGACTTTCTCATACGTTCAGCTGGAGTAGTTTCAGTAAGTCATCAGGACACCCATGGCTGCAGCAGTTGAGTAAACTCCGTCCGTCAACATTCAAAGACAAGGGTGGAGCTGAGGAGAGCGAGGTTTGCCTAGAGAAGATAATGAAGATGTTGGATAGCATGGCATACCCTGAGGAGCATTGGGTATGACTAGCAACTTATCTACTGGAATGTGAGGTAGATAAGTAGTGGAAGTTGGTGAAACGACTTAAGTTCCTAGGCTCGACTACTATTTGTATCTAGTGGAAGGATTTCGAGGCAGCCTTCTATGAGAAGTACTTCCCTTATTATGGGAAGGAGAAATTTAGCCGAGATTTCTGGCATTTGGAGTAGGATAGTATGTTTATGCTCGAGTATGAAGTTGCTTTTGTCCATCTGGCGTATTTCTCTCTTGCCTATCCCTCGGAGGGAGAGCAAGCGTAGAGATTTCAGGATGACCTACAACTAGGGCTAAGGCTGAGGCTGAGGGTGATGGACTGTCAATGTCAGATAGTGACAGATATGGTGAGAATGGCCTTTCGTTTTGAGGAGGAATACAAGAAATTCAAAGAGGATCATCCCCGAGGGAAGAGTAAGTCTTCCTTTGCTTCTCTGTTCTCTTTCTCCGACATGTGGATTTTTAATGAATTAGGCAGTTCAGGGAAGAAGAGAAAAGAAAAGTCTAGTGGTTTTTCTATAGACCCGTATAGTTTCGTTGGTGGTAGCGATGTTGGCTCCAATTAGACAGGTGCTTCTGGAGGAAGTTGGTGTTTCTAGTGTGGCCAATTGGGCTATTTCGTTGGTAATTGTCCCCGTTCGTGGTAGACTTCAGACCCAGTGGTGTATTATAACTGTAGGAAGTCAGGGCATACTCAGAGATTCTATTTGGATCCCTTTAAGAAGGCAGGAAGTGCACTTCAGTAGTCGACGAAGGTACAAGTGTTCACCATTTCAGTCCCTGACGTTGGACCTTCGAGTGACATGGTAGAGGATAAGAATGAGTAGTGGTGTACAACCCACTATGTAATTATTGTAACCTCTCCTATATTCTGGACAATTGTCTGATATGTAGATGTTATTTTTGTTGATATGCTTGACCATTTAGGTTCTTTTCTTGTGACAGGTCATATGGTCAAGATATTGTTTGTCTCAATGAGTACCTTTTCCTATGTCTCTGAGTCTTTTATAGTGGAGATGGAAGATAGGTCAGTTAGGCTAGTCTTTCATCTTAATGTAGTGACGCCGTTGGGGAAGCATAGTTTAGCTTGGAAGTATTCGCAGTTTGTTGGCTTGATGTTGAATGACAGAGAGTTTGATGCCGACCTGATTATTATGGACATACGGGAGTAGGATGCGATACTCGACATGGACTGATTGGCATAGCAATTGCTTTGATCGACTGTGTTCGGAGAAGAGTGTATTTTAGGTCTTCTAAAGATGGTGACTTCTTTGTACAAGGTGCGTGTCGGAGTGACTCTAAGCTTATCATTTTGACATTGAAGGTTTATAAGTTGCTGGCTAAGGGTTGTGTGAGGTATTTGGTTAGTATAGTTACCTCCACTTCTCATAAGTTGAGTGTTTACAATATCTCTGTAGTTTGTGAATATCCCAATATGTTCCTTGACGATTTGCCTGAAATGTCATCTTACAGGGAAGTAGAGTTCTTGATTGAGTTGGTTCCAAAGTCTGGTGTTGTTTCGAAGCCTCCTTACTGTATAGCACCAATAGAGCTAAAAGAGCTCAAGACGTAGTTGTAGAAGTTGACGGACAAGGATTTTATTAAGCCTAGTGTTTCTCTATAGGAAGAGCTTGTCTTGTACGTCCACAAGAAGGATGATTCACTTCGGCTGTGTATCGACTACTAGATGCTGAACCATATCATGGTGGAGAATAATTATCCCTTGACTGATATTGATGATCTATTCGACCAACTGCAGTCTACTTCTATATTTTCGAAGATTGATCTGAGGTCTGGGTGTCACTAGTTAAGGATACAAGACTCAGACATTCAGAAGACTACTTTTTGGACATGGTATGGGTATTATGAGTTCATGATTATGCCCTTCTGTTTGATTAATGCATCGACTGCATTTATGAACAAGATATTTAGGCCTTTTCTAGACCAATTTGTGGTAGTCTTTATGGACTATGTACTGGTTTATTCTTCGAATGTGGAGACTCACGCCTTACACTTAAAGGTAGTGTTGGATACTGTAGACACCCCGATTTTACGGTCATTTATCAGTGGACCTCTCCGAAAGGATGCTTTGGTGGTGGCAGATTAAACCTCACTTTTGAAACCAATCTGTTGGATACTAAAGCTTCTCTAGAGGGGAGGGTGAATAGAGTTTTTCCGATTTTAATTATGTCTTTGGAATTTGTTATGCAATTTAACAAATTAACACAAAACACAATCAATCGCAAAGAAAATAGATTTATAGTGGTTCAGCCAACCCCGGCTTAGTCCACTCCTCAAGTTCCCCACTTGAAATTTATCTATTATATTCAATTCCTAGAATATTACAAGTTACAAAGAATTACCTCGTTTGTACACTTGTATCAAGAAATTCTCCTCCCAGGAGAACCTCTGATTGCTGTTGAATGATGAGAGCTTCGGAGTACTTGAACAGTTGCTTTTGATTGCCTTGAGTAGTTGAGGAGCACTTGGAGTTAAGGCAAGGCTAGGGTTGGAGAATTACAACTCTTTTTCTCTTTTGATGAATTACAATGATTGTCTATGAATGTGTATCCTTAGAGCATCATATGGACCTCTATTTATAATCATACATATTTACCTAATTGGGTCTAACGACTAGAAACGACTAACAAATCTGTAATTATCTGACAGAAGATTCGGTATGCCGTTTTTGATCGGTCGACCGAATTTTGCAACGGTCGGGACAATTCGGAACTCCGAAAATATTT